>VHZZ01003208.1:86951-100140 GCA_009801015.1 Silene noctiflora | reverse complement strand
AATTAAGAGCATTACCCTTTAGATATGACCTTGGGGATCAACTGGTCACCACCGTCGTACGACAGTAATGTTAAACTCTAGCAATCATTACCGATATGTGTGGACCAGTTGACTAAGAAGTATAACTTTCCCTCATGTATTCCTTAATATGAGATTTAAATATGTGATCAATATGATCGACAATTTGTGATCGCATTATTGTCGGGGACACTTTTCTCCAACGGGAAGGAGTGAAAAAGGGTACTACTTCGAGGTTTTTTATACATACAGATTGCAGTGTACGGTTTGATGGGAGGCGGTGTGTTCCAGATGATGTTGAGTTGAAGAAAGTGATTATGATCAAGGCTCATTGCCCACCTTATCCAGTGCATCTGGGAGGTGACAAGCTATATAAGGATTTAAAGAAAACTTTTTGGTGGCCCGGGATGAAGAAAGATGTAGCTGAGTTCGTGGCTAGATGCTTAACTTGCCAGAGAGTTAAGGGGGAGCATTGGAGACCAAAAGGTAATATTAAGTCACTCGAGGTATCTGAGTGGAAATGGGAGTTGGTGTCCATGGACTTTATTGTGGGGTTACCGAGGACTCAGCAGGGTAATAACATGATATAGGTGATTGTCGATCGTTTGATGACGTCTCCTCATTTTATTCCAATGAAAGATACTTGGAGTAAGATTCAGTTGGCTAATGGGTATAGGAAGAATGTGATGCAAGGTTTAATTCTTAGTCTTGGCAAGAGTTACAGAAATTCATGGGAACTACTTTATAGATGAGCACAACATTTCACCCAGTGACATATTAGCCAAATTATAGGACTATTAAGACCTTGGAGGATATGTTACGGTCATGTGTGATGGAATTTGGTGGTAGCTGGGAAGACCGTCTGGACTTGATTGAATTTTTTTATAATAACAGATATCACACTAGTATTGGGATGGCACCTTTTGAGGCACTTTATGGGACACGGTTTAGGAGTCCCGTGTGTTGGGATGACAGCGCTGAAACTGTGGTTTTGGGACCGTAAATGGTGCAAGATAAAGTTGAACATGTGCATTTAATTCGACTAAAGATAAAAGCGGCCCAGGATCGGCAAAAGAGCAATGTGGATTTACATCGCAGGGATATTGAATTCCAAGTGGGTGACAAGGTCCTTTTAAAAGTGTCACCTATGCGTGGAGGCATGAGGTTCGTCAAGCGAGGGAAGTTGAGCCAGAAGTTCATAGGGCCTTATGAGATTTTGGATCGGGTAGGTGAAGTGGCTTATCGTCTACCTTTGCCACCAGCTCTTGATCGAGTGCATAATGTGTTTTATGTATCATAACTCTGGAAGTATGTGAGTGACCCATCTCATGTTTTAGAGGTGGAGAGCATTGAACTGGATCAAGCACTTACGTATGTGGAGATGCCAAAGGAGATTTCGTAAGGTGCGAAAGACAAGAAATAGGGAGACCGCTTTGCTTATGGTGTTTGGGTCTAACCATAATGTTGAAGAAGCTAATTGGGAACCGGAAGAAGTAATGAAGGAGCATTATCCACATCTCTTTGATTAGGTATGTTTGGTTACAAGGTCGTAACCTTTTCTTTTAAAGGGCAAACAGGGTCGTAACCTCTTTCTTTTAGGGGGGGTAGGAGATGATCTCATGTGTTTTTGAGACATTTTGAGGTTGATTTTGGTCATGTTTGGGTTACTTGTACATCTTTTGGGGTCATGTGTTGGCTTAGTTGGTGTTGTTTCAAGTTGTGTTGTATAGGGGTTTGAGAGTTGTGTTTATCTTATGCATATATGAGTGTGAACTTAGATGACGAAGTTCATTTTTAAGGAGGGAAGACTATAATACTACCCAGTACTGTACGTTGAGTACTCGGTCGAGTAGGTACCACTCGATCGAGTACGTCCTGTGGAGTGTTTGGCCAGGCTTCTACCTATGAGCCACTCGGCCGAGTTGTTGAAATACTCGGTCGAGCATCGAGTACTCAGTTGAGTGTCCGGTTTGTTTCAGATTTTTTCCGCGGTTTGATTAGAATGATAAGGGAGTTATATATTTAGCTAATCACTTTGATAAACAGTTTCAAAAACCTAAAAACATTTCTAATCGTCTCCCTAATCATCCTAATCACCTTCTAACATCTTTTGTGTTGTTTGTCAAGAATTTGAAGTCCGTAGTTCTATTATCTACCGAATTAGTAAGTAATTATCATCTCTAATCAGTTTATTGCTTTTAACTAAGATTAAGTAAACCCTAATCTGAGAAATTAAGGGGAATGGGTTAATTAGGGTTTATCTTGATGTTATCATTGTTGTATATGAATGTTAGGTAAGGATTTCGTAGAGGAGCAGTTCTAGCTCATCGTTGTTGCTTGTTGATCGGATTTGCTAATCAGGTAGTGTTTCCCTACTCATTTCTCCGTATAATTTATTATAAGTTGATGTGGTGTTGTATGATTATCATTGTTATTGAATTATTGTGATGTTATTGATGTTGGTAGTGTTGATTGTAGAGCCATTTTCGGGAGATGGTCTTCACCCAAATGTTCGCCCCTTATGGCTCCCGTCAAAAGGGGGAAGTGCACATTAATGATTGTGGTTCGCTCTTTGCAATGAGCGGGGCTTTAGGTGGCACAACTGTGGTTTACCACTGGCTGGGGTGGATTACCTGTTGCGATGGGTAACCTGGCAGGGCTACTCATTGCGGTGTGTAGTCGTGTCCGGACACTGATTCTTGGAGTTGGAGATGGTTGATCTTTAAAGAACTATCTTATTGGTTGCTGTTAATTGATTGTCTTATGATTGATTGTACGGTTGGCTGACCCTTGTTGTTTTTCCAAAACTACTGTGATCCATTGGGGAATAATAAGCAGGTGTTTAGCAGGTTTGGTGGCTGAGCTTGTGTGAGACCTGGACGGGACGCCGTTGAGTCTAGAAAATTCATTTAGCTTCTGCTGATTTTTAGTACACATTTTTTATTTGAGGTTTTTAGTTGTATTATACTCAATTTTGGACCATATAAACTCTTTAAACTTTACCTTGCTTTAATAAATGTTTCTTTATTGTCTATTTGATATGTACTACCTTGGGCAATCGAGATGGTAACGCTCTCATGTGCTAAGGTAGGCCTTGGTAAGGCACTTTGGTAGATAGGGGTATTAAATGCGGAAATGGTAATTGTTTTCCCGTTGAAGGGGACCCTGATTTTCTTGTGAAGGGTGGATGTAACAACTTTTATTGCGTGAATCCAAGGACATCTTAGGAGCATGTTAAATGACGCTTCAATGTCGACCACTTGGAAGTTGAAATGCCTTTCCATAGGTCCAGCTGCGATGGTTAAGGTACTTAGACCGGCCACTTTGAGGCGCGTACCGTCGTAGGCGCGGACTCCGTGGTTGGTCGAGACAAGGTCAGCTACCTTAATTCCCATTTTGTGAGCAGTTTTGAGAGGGATGACGTTTACAGCAAAATCGTAGTCAACTAGGACCATGGGTAAATTTTTCTTCAAGCATTGAAAATTTATGTACAATGTTAGGTTGTGGTTAGCTCCGATGGTAAGGATATCTTTGTCAGAGAAAATGATAGGATTGTTCAACTCAGGGACGTCCCTTGTCATGTGAGCTACCACTTCTTCGAGGGAGGAAGTGGATGGTACAGTTTATTTTCCCAACGCCTGGAGTAAAGCTTGACGGTGCTCAAATGAAGTGGCTGTCAGTTACCAAATGGATATCTCAGTTTTGGCTTTTTGGAGTTGTTTGATGATGGAGTTTTCTGGAGCCTTTGGATGGTTATCGATATCTAGAATGACGTTAACGTCGGATGTTATGGGATTTTTTATTTTGGGTTTTGGTAAGGACGTCTGGATTTGGTAAGATGATCGACTTCCTCAATTTTATTTCCCTTTTCTTGCGTGATGTGGACGTCGTCGACGTCATCTCTCCAAATACCGTTAACTTCGAGGTCACGAGCGAACCTTGAGAGAGTGTTCCTTTGAGGGTGATTTCTGTGAGTTATTTTGGAGGGTGCGTGCCCAGATGCACATTGAGGTGGTCTACCTCGAAATCTGGAATTTTGGGTGTTTAACGGACCTTCCCGAGGGTATGGCATAGGCCTTGGCGGGTTAAATATTTTCCAAAGTTGAGCATCTTCCAATCGGGCAATTCTTTCCGAGAGACTGGCAGTGGTTCCTTCGACTAGTTGAACATGGCGACCATGGACACATCGCTGAAAATGAACATGCCTTCGGGAAGATGTAGATACCTTGTTTCTCCACCCTTCGCCAAACACCCAGTGATGATTGGACCGCATGTTCAATATACGAAGCAATGTAATGACATTCATTAATTCGTCGACAAATGATTGCCTAAATGGTCGTGTCAACCCCTTTGTCGTCATCTACGTGCCGATACGGTCATTTTGACAATAATTAGAGTGCATTTGGAGCCCAGAGTCAAAACCGTTTCTGAAACCCGAGACAGTAAATCCCGAGTCAAAAGCAATATGCTTGCCAAAGGTAAGGATGTCATAATATGTCGAGATTATGTCTCACATTTGGTCTCATTTCACTTCCTTAGGCTAAACTTATGTTTACATTATAAAACTTATGTTTACATTTTAGCTTAACACGACAACCCGACCTTTAGGCTCATTTTACGAGGTAATGCCTTTTTTTTGGGGTCTTTACTATTCCAACGCCACCGAAATCACCTTAATCCAAGCTTTGTAGAGAAAGTTATGCCTAAAATACGACAGGCTGTCAACGCGCTTTCTTTCAGCGCAGGAAACCACCTTAGAGAGGACGCAACATTTGTTGCGCCTCTTCCCCAGGGTGTTTCTCAGCGCCAAAAATCAAGGTCGGCTTATTTCTTTCCTAATTTCATCGTGACTCTTCTAGAACTTTTTGCGAACCCTACCTCGTGATTAGTATAAATAGAGGCCTTCGCCTCACATATTCTTCACACGAGTGTCCGCCCCTTCTTTTCTCTCTTTGCATTCTAAGACCATGTGCTATTGCTTCGACGCCTACGTGCTTGAGCATTCTCGACCACGTAAGCCTAGATCATTCTAGGTACCAGTCACGTTTTGCATAGACCTACCAATTTGACCACTACACTCAATCAACCTAATCAATCAACTTGTTTTCTAAGATCCTTTTTCAAAGAGCATCTTCATTACATCGTCGAATTAAGTCGTTTTTCCGCTTCGCAAACATGTAAGTCTGAGGGTGTAAATCCCACTTTGTACTTTATCTAATGTATTTATGTACTTTATCTAATGTGTTTAAAGCCATAAGTTTTTCAAACCTTTTTAACGAATCAGCAGGGAAAGACTGTCGACAAGAATCGCATCAGCAGATGCGCCTTCTGGAACAGACGCAGGATCTGTTGCGCCTCTTCCAGAGGCACCTAGTCTGCTGCTGCTCTTCTTCTTCTTCCTTGAGTACCAATTGATTCGTCTTTTCGGTTTTCTTTTCTGTTTCTTTTCTCTTTCCAGTTTATTTTCCTTTTATTTTCAACTTAAATCCCTTATAATTCCAATATTTGTGGGTTTTTGTCATCTTTTCAAACCCGGATTCTTGATGGTTTGATTTTCCCATATCAAACTATTAAAATTCGACTTTGGTACATTGTTTTCTGTTTTATGACGATCTTTGCTTATGTATAATCTGTATAAATCACTTCAATTTCGAGTCTAATATCAATAATACACTTAAATCAACCAACGAACATTAACAAAATGCGAGTTTGACTTTCACAGTCATAAACCAACTCGAGAAAACTCGCACAAAGTGATGCGCCTCTTCTCGAGGGCGCAACACGTGTTGCGCCTGTTCTGTGCTGCCTTCTGCCTCTGAACTCGTCTCGTTCTGACGTAGCTATTCTAATTAGTTTATAATTAACTATTATTTCTATTATCACCTTCTGTTTCAGCGTTTAATATGTTGTTTCTTTTATTTTATTCCTTTTTCTAAATCTCTTTTGGCGTATTTATGGCATAGATTCGTCTTTCATTCATTGTAATGTAATTTTCTTTATTTGTTTATCTTTCTTCTCGCATGTATATGAATGTAAATATCTACTTTGACCAAATTGCTTGCTAACTTTATTTGTTAACGGACTTAGTTTTAATTCACATGCTAGGACTAATCAATAAATGTATTGCATTGCATGCATATAGCTATTGACATATCAAATATAAATGAGATTCCCTGATCAATAGTAGGGGTCGTTATCGAGGCAGATGGGATTAGGTGTTCTAATATGATCTTCCTAATACGTACCCTCACCCCTTACTCAGATATCTATGAACACCAGTGTTCATTGGCATCGCGAGAGTCATTCTAGACATGGAATGCTAAAGGCAACAAATTTCTTATTGTCTATGTCATTTCTTTGTGTCTTGACATGATACAAAGTATTCGAAAGGATCCAATTATCCACAAAAATTGGTGGCGACTCCATAAATGCATGCTTGTTCTAACCATTCACCGGTTTCATGCCTTACGAATCGGTAACAGCCCATGATGTGCTTTGTCAACACAAAGTTCTGTGGGAGAAGTATTGCCGCCTCAAACATACCAACGTGCGGGTGGTCTATGTCCGCAGAAGGTCATCTCCTAGGGCTTTGACTTTGTCTTGTATTGGTAAGATGAGGTGTGAACAGTCCAGTATTGCCACGTCATCTAAGATAGCATGGATTCCCAAAGGGTTATTTTTTTTTTTTGGGTTTGATTATTGGAGGTAAGGGTAGTTCACCTGTCTCAATCATATCCGGAATAGCGTGTTTAAGCTTGAAACAAGTCTCAGTGTCATGTCCCTTGCCTTAATGTTATTGGTAATAGACGTTTTGATTCTAGAAATGGGTTCTTTTTGCTCCAGGTGGGTCCAGAGTGGACCCAATCGATTGTATCTTTCCTTGTTCCTGGCATATGTTGTTCCCAAGTTGGTGAATGTCCTTTAACGTTCAGCTTTCTTTGCAGTTGGTTCCAAACGATTGACTTCGTCAACCTTGTTGGTTTGTCCGTAGGTGCGACCTCAGTTGACGTAGACCCTTGATAGCCTTGCCCTGTGGATTTGTCTAAGACGCCCTTGCGTAGATCGTCTTCAATACGAGTCCCCAAAATTTGCAAATCTTGGAAAGTTTTGATCTTTTAATAGCTCAGGTGATTATCATACACTAGATGGAGGTTGTTGACAAACATCTCCACTAAGGTTGCTTCACTTGTTTTGCTTACAAGTTGGATTCTTACACTCCTCCAACGGGTTAGGAATTTTAGGAACCCTTTCTTATCATTTTGAGTTAAGACCTCCAAAGTAAGGGTGTTGGCTTGAATCTCTACATTATCGGCATACTGCATAACAAATTCGACGGTGACCTCATCCCAGGTAGTGATGCTTTTTGGGTCATGGGAGTAGTACCATTGACAAGGAATTGGCTCTAGAGAGGACGGCAAAATCCGGGTGAACAGTTCTTGCTTAACCCCCTTAATAGACATGTAATATTTGAAGGCTCGGATATGGTTAAGTGGATCCTCAACCTCTTTGAACTTGGTCATATCACTCAAAGTGAAGTCTCTAGGCAGTTTGTCTCCGATGGGTTCAAACCTACGGTAGTTCTCAATGTGAATGTTATTCCCTCGGGCTAAGAGTTGCTCTTACAAGAGTTTGGGCCTTTTCTTGGTTTCATTCAAGAGCGGAGGGTTAGGTTCTCTAGTTTCCTTGTTCTCCAGGGTGTCGATACGGGTCTCAACAAGGTTTAGGGTGACCTTGAGAGCAGTAAGCAGGCTGGCTAACTAGGTCGTCGTGGGATCTCCATTGTTGTCATTGTTGTTGTTGTTGGACGAAGCTAAAGATAGGGCCATGATCTGAGGTGGAAAACAGCTTACGTTACACCTCAATCCGACACAGGCCATCAGTTAAACGTGGAAATTACTATCAAGGACGAAAAAAACATCTTAGACTAACAAGGCGAGGACGACCGTACATGGTGCCTTGGTGCTGACTCGATTGTTGGTGCAACTGTGTCGACTAGACATCAACTCAGGTTCAACATGATGGCGTGACACCATTGAACGGGTCTCAACGGTGAGACGACTTATAAGTAAAGACCCATAAGTACGTTTGTTATGACTCGATAGACACGAGGCTGAATTGTAATGGTGAACTGAAATTTTCAAAAATAAAAATTTAAAAAAACGGATTCCTTGTTTGTAGACGGTTCTCCAGAATAAGAATTCTTAAGGACCGACTCGTTAGGTCAAAATAATTGTCTTATGTTTATTTTCAAAAGACGGTTTGAGATAAAGTTGTGACGGCTTTGAAAACGGTGCGTTGTTCTCAAAGACGGTTTTCGAAATTCAAAAGTTGCGTGCATTGAAAATTGAGGTTTGAAGAAATAGAAATTTTGAAATTGTTGCAGTCCCGAAAACAGTGCGTTGCTTTCGAAGACGGGTTTGAAAACAATGCGTCGTTTTCTAAATTTGAAATGGTTTCGAAAACGATGCGTTGCTTTCGGGATTTTAAATGGCCATTATGTCGGCGCAAAAAGGTGCTTTTGAAGTGGTTGTAGAAACCGAGTTTTTAAATCGTCATTATGACAACATAAAAAGGTGCTTTTTGCAACAGCCGGTAGTAAAACGATGTTTCAAAATTGTCATAACGGCGTAAAAAGGTGTCTTTGCAAAGTT
The DNA here is from genome assembly GCA_009801015.1 of Silene noctiflora. Taxonomy (NCBI): domain Eukaryota; kingdom Viridiplantae; phylum Streptophyta; class Magnoliopsida; order Caryophyllales; family Caryophyllaceae; genus Silene; species Silene noctiflora. The sequence continues at coordinate 91,471 of VHZZ01003208.1, read as the reverse complement.
TTGAAGAAAATGACATGAAAGGACATATGATCACATAGCACGTAAGCAATCGCAGTTCATTATAATATGCATAATGATGACACGGGTTTTGGCTTGATAGGGTGGTTACACACCAAGCGATCAATCTTCGATCTTCGAGAGGGATGTCAATCCAAATAAAATGTGTAAGGTTGGTGCGCTAGCCTCGTTCACGTCGAAAGTGAAAGCTCTATGACGAAACAAAAGAGTGTAACGTCAACGGGATGCTTGATGCAATCGAGATTCTAAACGTGGGGATGATAAAACTCACGCCGACGAGACGAGCCAATTGGTAGATAAAGTTTAGGTTGTGCGCCCGGGCAAGGGACCCGACTTATGACCGACATATCAATTAATACACCTTAACCACGATCTCGTCCGAGTTTCACCATCTAAAGATCACAAAGACACAATTGTCCTAGTTCTCCCCAGCGGAGTCGCCAATCTGCGTACATCGCCACTCGCATGCCAAACTGTGGACATAACGGCGGTCTAAAAAGCCACGTTCAGGGACGTAAAAAAATGCATTCGACCGGAACGCTTTAGATCGGTTAGTTTCATCTCGATGAAGGTCTCAAAATGATGAAGATATGTTTGGAGTCGCCACCAAGCAATTATGGGGTGCTTGGAAACCGTTCGAATCCACTTTGTACCTTGGTCAAACGAAGCATAAAGCGGTGCTTTGTAACACCCCCATTTACCAAAGAGCCTTACCAAGTCCTACCTTAGCAAATGGAAGCATTACCATCTCGGTTACACAAGGTACTTCATATCAAATGGACAATAAGAGAACAAATTAAATAACTTTATTAACTTCTTTATAAAAAGTAAAGTACTGATTTCAACTCAGTACAAATCCAACTACCTAACAGTGGAAGAGTACCTAATGATCAAACTAATTGTCATCTGAACTAAGTGAACTCAGCGGTGATTCGCTCCCTCCAAGGATCCCAACCAAAGCTCAGCAAACATCAACACCTGATAAGATTACCTGCTCACCATTTGTCGGCAATATCAAATGGATCACCGCAAACAAATAACAGAAAGAAAGACACAACACGACACCACACAAGGTCAGTGACAGTTATACAACTACGCACAAGTACAACGATACAATCACATATAATTCATATGAACAAACTAATACAACACCATCAACTCTGATCTCCATAGTAACCAGTGGCTCTCATCGCAACGAGTAGCCGGGTTTCCATCGCAACAGGTAACCCACCCCTACCAATGCCAAACTGCAAAGTGGACATCAAATTCCCGTTCATCGCAACAAGCGAACCCAAGCTTATTAATGTGTACATCCCCCATACGACGAGAGTCACGAAGGGCGAAACAAGGGGCTGAAACCATCTCCCGATAAGACTCACAATATCCATCTCATCACCTCCAACATCCATAATCACAATAATCACATCAGCACAATTCATCTCACAACCAACCAAACAACTGCACTGAGTAGGGATACCCTACCTTTTTGCAATCCAAGCACACATAAGCAATCAATAGCAATTCTCCATGAGACCGTCACCTACACACATTAATCCTATACCATCATTGTAAACCCTAATCAAGATCCATATTAACATAATTCCCAAATCCCAATTCTAGGGTTAGAGTCAAAGGAAACCGATTAAACAAGATGGATTGAATACTAGAGATTAAGCCTTACTACACAAATGATACGGAAATAGGGAAACCCAAATGATCAAAATGATGAATCCTTGCTTTGAAGATGATTAAGGTGATTAGAGAGAGTTTAGAAATGTAATTAGGTTTTATAAAATGTTTTAAGCAACTAACGATGATAATATATATTTCACTAATCACCTTAATCAAAACCACGCAAAACACATTCCGGACCGGACACTCGGTCGAGTGACTCAATGTACTCGACCGAGTGCTACGACAAATCGGTCGAGTGACCCCATGTCAGAAGCCTGACCAAGACACTCGACAAACACACTCGATCGAGTGCAGCTTACTCGACCGAGTATTATACGCCCAGAAATGAGTAGTATTAAAGTCTTCCCTCCTTAGAAACGAACTTCGTCCTCGAAGTTCACACTCATATCGGCGTAACATATACACATGCCACTCCACCATCCAACACCATTCAAACACTCTTCCTCCATTCTCTACACTAACTCCACCAACAACGCGCCTACCTCAACCACAACTCGTAGTACTACATGAACCATTAAATAGCATGCCTATTTCCATATTACTATCGAATACCAACAACACAAGTATCACACATCGTTAACACTGTCTTACTAACATACCGCTCGCTAATAAATCCAATACCAATACAATCCACCAAGAAAGAACGCCTATAAAAATGAAATGTTACATTCTACTACCCTTAAAATAAACTTCGCCCTCGAAGTTTGCTCACACTCATAATCGTCACTACCCAAAACCGTCAACATTATCGCAATCATCCTCACCTACAACTTTTCTCTATATCCATTCATCTCGATAAGTAATACTACTCAAACCACCAACATTTCAACAACCTCAACATTCAAGTCCATGACCAAGGCCCCTCATGCTTCGTGCTTAATATTACCTTAAAAGCCAACCAACAAACAAAATACACCCTCCAAAATGTAGAGCAATCACCGCAATGTAGCATTCTACCTCTCTTGAAACAAATGTTACGACCTCATAACCAACCAATATCAGATCCTCAGTTTTTTTTTTCACTAATAACATCTTGTCTCATCGATAACCGGTTATCGCTTTAGCATCAACACCGAAAGCTACTCTTATTTCCAACTCTCTCCAACAATTCATACCTCTAATCGTCCTCTCACTACCTGACATATACGACAAAATCCTCAACATAATACATTAAATTAACTCATCCACACCACCGCAAAACAATATCCTCTGTTATGCACCCACATATCCCAACTACATAACACACGGCCCAAAACCCTTACCCACCAGTGAGATCCTCAAAAGTGTTGTTATCGCTACCAAACCCATTCACACGTTAATATGATATTCATCCCCAACACTCCATTCTTACTATGCCAACAAAATATTATGCCCCACTTACCATTTCTAGCTCAACACGACACAACACCCCATTAGCCGCTTGACACTGCTAAGTCTATAACTGACTCATCCAATCAAGCTCGAAATTACTCCAACAGCCATGCCTCGTTAATAAGATATCTAAAAAAATACGACGACAAAGCAACCGCATATGAAATTTCCATCTATAATATAGTCTACTCTCTCACCACGAGTCGAAAATTAAAGGAAAAACATAAATAAAACATAACACCAAATCATATATCAATAATAGAATGAACAAAAGATTTAAAAATTCGTTTCTCAATCATTCTGTCTTCTCCACCACAACCGATAACGACATCGCAACATCGCCACCAACAGCCGCACCACAGCGCGAAGGTACCTGTATCGCGACACAGATAACTGTGTCTGGATCGCAACTCGAAACACAACAACCACATCATTAAGCATTGGAACTTATACATCACTAATAAACAGTGTCCCGACACACGATTACCTCACGACTCACCCCACCACCCATTACGCTTTCTCAATATCACCTTACTAGATTACAATACACCACATATTACACGGAATAATCAGATAACAACCCTATGAATATCATCCCATACTACTACTCATGAGGTTGGAACCTCACACAATCACTTACATACATCATAAATACACATTCAAATTTAACTAACTATTCCAGATCATGTAAGTTACCAATTGATAATATATCTCTAACACCAGAGAACAAGAGCTAGCTCAAGTGGTAAGAGCTCTTACCCCGACCATGAAGTTGGGGGTTCAATTCTCACCCGCGACATAGTGCGCTCATTTGAACCAAAAAAAAATTATAATAATATATCTCTAACACTAGGTTAAACTCATATGCACTTCATAAAACATTCTCCAATTCACATAATTACCACCACTTGACCGATGTGACCATATAACTAATACTCAACTACTACTAAACGCCTTCTATTCAAACATCTTATACTCCCTCGCGACCATGAATGCAAATTCCCAATAGAAACCTCCATTAATCCCATCAACAAAATTACCTCAATATCCATACCAATTAGGTCCTTGATTATTCTACCACTTAACTTACCACCAAAGTCTCACACCATACAATTACTCTATCAAATGCTCATTCCTTTAGTTCCTCTAAACTTCTGACTATTATGTTGTCTCGATATATTATATAACCTTTAACTCACGACCTCATTATAGTACTTCATGTGAACACCCGCTATAAACATAACGTAAACAACTGGAATCGTAGCGTAAAATACGAGGTTTTTAAAACTTTTTAACGTATAAAGTGTTAGAAACAAAGCGCGGGTTCAAATACGAACAAACAAAAGTATAATTGCGGAAATACAACTACAACAATGTTTGTGGAAAAGATATCCCACGAATATAACAAAGTACGGCGGGTAAGTCTAGCAACTACA
>VHZZ01003208.1:22169-34843 GCA_009801015.1 Silene noctiflora | reverse complement strand
CTCATTATGTTACTTTTTTTTTACCACATGTTGCTTAGGTGTTATTCTACTGTTATTCTGGTGTTATTTGAGTGTTACTCTTATATTCTCACGGTTTTTTAATTTTATCATTATGTTACTTTTTTTTACCACATGTTGTTTAGGTGTTATTCTACTGTTATTCTGGTGTTATTATAGTGTTACTCTGGTGTTAGTCCAGTATTACGCTTATGTTAACTTGTTGTTACTCCAGTGTTATTCTGATATTATTGTAGTGTTATTGTGTTGCTACTCTAGTGTTATTATAGTGTTATTCTTGTGTTATTGTGTTGTTACTCTGGTGTTATTGTAGTGTTATTTTGGTGTTATTGTAGAGTTATTCTTGTATTATTGTGGTGTTACTCTGGTGTTATTGTAGTGTTATTGTTGAGTAACAATTAAATAATAAGAGGCAATATAGTCACTAACAAACTGGAAAACGATGGCTTGACCAATTAATAACTACTTAGTACTAAGATAACATTCGAGCATGTCCATCCATCCATGGTTTGATGTTCTAGGTATTTACTTAGTTCTAGTTATTTACTTTGTCCTACTAAGCTGCTACACTTCATAATAACAGTCTACCATGAAAAATAAATGGTGCTAAGACATACGTACATAGATCAACGAGGAGGCTATGTCGGATTCGAACAATTGTAAGGATGATGCTCCGTATTACACTTTTGAGGTTATGTGGGATTCGAATCCACACCTCCATACACATACATGTACGTAGCTCTCCCATTGAGCTAATAGCCTTTTTTATACTTACCCTTCTTCATTGGGTTGGCTTGACAAATTGATAATGATGATCATACTTTTGTTATTCTATGTTACTCTTGTGTTAGTTAACTTATTTCGTGTCACTCTTGTGTTATTCTTTCATTCACCCAAGTGACTCTCTCTGAGGAGTTCACTGGTTAGTTCTCAATTTCCACAAAGGGAAGAAAGTATATGTAGAAGTATAAACGAAACATTTGTATTACACTAGTTCGTACCTTTTAAGCGTGTCTGTCACATTCAGATTCTTCGTCTTTATCCTACAAAATTAATCAAACACATTCATCAAATTTTCTGATCGAGCTTTATTTCTCATTAACTAACAAAATTACGATCGAACGAAATTTAAATTGCGACGATTGAACAATCAGCTAACCTACGTATAATACATCAGAACATATACGATAAACGAGAGGACCTTTGATTATGACTAGACTGACACAAACCCAAAATTTGACTTGACTTTAAATTTGACTTGCCTTTTCAATTTTTCAATTGTTCTCCAAACACCTTGTTTGAATAGGACGATAGTAGCAGAAGAGAGAGACAAGGGATGATGGAGGGGATCAAACAATGATGTATTCTTTCCATATTTGTTATTGATAGGAAAAGACGACTGGATATGTCGATCAAATAAAATTGGTTTTTTTTGTTTGGGTTTATAGAGAGATAATGTATTAATGTTGAAGAGAGATTTTATTTTCAGTGGGTTTATGTTTTCAGCAAGGATTGTTGACCGCCATCCATGTTTTGGTTGTTGATTCAATCTCTACCATCTATTTATTTTTATTCAATGGTGGAGATTTGTAAGCACAAACTCACCATAAGAACCAGACTCACGAGATCCCGCCTCTATCTCTATATATATATAACTGATAACTAGAGTATTAGATCGACTCTCTAGATGTTAGGCTATCAAGAGCACGAAGCTCTGATACCAATTGTAAAGTTTAGTAGCTTAATGAATACTCTAGAGAGGGGGGTGAATAGAGTATGTACCATTTTTAAAACTTTACGCAACTTGATATACACTTCTATTTTCGTGACTTATGAATTAAGTTTGAATATATAAAGCGTATTGATAGACTTGGAAAACAAACGTGAAAGATAGCAAACGTGCGAAAAATGATAAAGAACACACGATATTTTTAACGTGGTTCGGCCCAATTGAAAAGCCTACGTCCACCCATTTTTATTAATTGTTTATCATGAGCACCTAATCCGGTCTAGCGTACAACAAACAATTAATCCCCATGACTAGCTTTAATTGTGCTAATGAAAGATATTAAGTTTTTGGTGTTTGAGAGATGTTAAGCTCTCGGTGGTGAAGGATGTTAAGCCTTCGTGGTGTAGGATATCAATCCTACGGTGTGTAAGATGTTAAGTTTACAAGAATTTCTTAATTCACGGTTACAATTGACTCCAAACTAATCAAAATTACAATTCAATTGTCTACAAAAAATTGTAAAACTAAGCACTTTTTAAAGATGAACTTTCACACGGAAAAGTACTAGTTTAAGAACTCGACTTTCGAAAACAGTTTTGCGAAAATAAAATGTTAAGAACAATGCAAGAGTGCAACGGAATATTTTTGCAAATTTCCAAAAGATATGAACGTTTAGATTCTCAATCTAGATTAAAGTCCCATATTGTAAAACGAGATATTATAGTTTCAAAAGATAATTTTCAATTAAAAAAAAAACTAAAATATTTTAGAAAACCTAAAGAAGCTTCGAAATATTGCAGACTTTAGGAGACGCTCCCCTCAACCGAGGTTACCGTTCCCTCAAGTTATAGTAGAGTTTAGTATCACCTGAGGTAACGTCCCCTCAACTGAGGTAACCGTTTCCTCAAGTGTTGTTTTAGTTTGTGCATAATTCTAAAAACCTTTTTTTACAAAGTATGTCCTTAATCTTGTTCTTAGACTTTGTGACAACTTTATAAGTCTCCTCTTAACTTTGATCACCATGTTTATGCTTCTTTTGAATCCGAGCTTTAGTACCTAAATAATATATACTACAAAACATACCAAGCTCATAAAATTATTAATAAAATAACATATGCAATAAAACGATCTTGACATGCTTCAAAACCTAACAAAACCTAGGGTCAACAGAGGTGACAAAACCAAGATCTTTATTAAAACTAATCCTAATAGCATAACCAGTACGAGATAGTTAGCGGGTCTCGCTCTACCTCTTCAACTCACAATAAGACAACCATGAGGTAGGATGCCTTCTTGCAAGGCAAGTGGCATGGGGTCTTGCCAAAATGACGACACATCCATGCACACAAATAAGTAATAGGATGCATCTACAAAAGAATAGTCACTCTTCTCATCTAAATGGCGTATAACGTAATCAATTAAAAGGGAACCAATATAAGGGCATATACTCCATTGTAGTCACTAGTTCTACAAACTAGTGAGTCCAAGAGGATAGAAATAAATTACCTTCAAATGGTATTAATTTAGGCTACTCTCGTCCACAATCACTAAATGTTTCGTCAAGAGCGAGGTCTCTATCGTGTTAGAAGACATTGGAGGATTGCGAAAATTCCCCTTCATGTCTAGACAAGTGGAAGGGTCGTCCCCTCTCAACCATGCAACGAAGATTAAGAGCATCAATAAGATATATAGGGAATATAAAGGTTTGAGTTTCACATTGGAAGTTTGCTTAGGTTACCTTTTTTTATACCATTTTGACATTAAGCACATTTTCTTGCCCAATTTTTTTATAACATTTGATTTGGGCCTTTGGTAGTTTATCTTTGGTAAAGGAATGTGGCGGTGATCAACAATATGCAAATTCTCACCGAACTGACATTAAGAGCGACCTTGTATTTAGTGTGGGTACTCTAAAAAAGCATAAAAGCCCGATTTAAACTCCTAAGCCTAGGACTTAGACGATTTGACAAAATTGTAAACTTCATGAAAATTGTAAGTTTACTCATCTACACTCGATTAGCTCATTACCCATTGGGTTGAGGTCTCGAGGAGGTGAATTCATAGTTTCATACAGCCGAAAGCCTGAAACGAATCGGGTCCATGAACCCGTAAATCGGTAGCCTCGTCGGTGATAAGTCTGATAACTATCTTTGAGCCGCACACAGAGACATACACACTCCCCCCTTCCCCGCTCCTTAACCACCCAGAAATATGTCATGGCTTGTTAACTCCCTCGCTAATTCACTCAAACTCGACGACGACGACGATGTCATCAAAAATGATGATCAACACCCCAACACCAGCCACCGCTCAACTGACTCCGCCTCCGCCTCCCCTACACCGTCGGATCAAACAACCCCTCGTCGTGGCGGCGTAAAAGACGATCTCTCCGAGTTCTCCAAAACCTTTACCAAACAACTATGGGGAGTCGCCGCCTTCCTTGCTCCGCCGCCACCTGCGCAGCCGGAAGAAGCCACACCTTCCGACGTCGAAGATCCGGCGAGAATCGCGGGAATTCGCAACGACTTATCTGAGATTGGCGGCAAATTTAAGAGCGAGATTTCTAAGATCGCTTCGAGTATACTACAGTTCAGCGTTGAGGAGGATTTGTCGGTTCAGGATTATGCTGATCGAGGTGTTGTCGGTCTTACTCACGAGGTTGTGGCTTTTGCTAGAGATGTTGCTATGCATCCCGAGACTTGGCTAGATTTTCCTTTACCTTATGACCACGATGACGATGATGATGATGAAGACGGTACCGCCTTTCAATTACTCAATTTTTATTTTCAATTTATCAATTAATGCATAGATTGATGATGGAGTACTTCGCTGATTTTGTTCCCGTTTCTAAAATTGTCCGAAATATTAGGATTGATGTTCAAGGCGTTGCTATAAATCCTATAATTGACTTTCAGGCAAGGTTTTTTTTGTCCTGTGGATAACATTTCTAAAATAGTGTCGCCATCGATTAAGTTTGCCATGTGACAAAATGTACTATAGCTCATTTCCACACTATCATTGGATGAACTTTGGGAACGTTAGGGTTTACACTTACTGTTGGATTTTGGATGATGCGATGTTCAGAAGATGCAATCGCCAGAAAAGAAACGAAATAAGAGTTTCGGACTACAGTCTGATGAGTGTTAATTTACAGGTGATTGGAGTTTGAAGAAACAGATTATGGTTGCTTAGTGAACAGTTGAACAAAATGCTTCGATCCCCTTTGCTCTTCTTGATCGCATCATTCCGCTTCCTACTCCATTTTTTGATTTCTAGTGACGTAGAGATATGTACTTTGATAGGAGTTTAAACATTTTCCTTTAGTTGCTTAGTATGGAGACTCCACAAATTAATGAAATCTTTTGTCTTCGTCTGTTTTCTGTTCCATTCTCAATGTGAGATTGGACTATAGGAGTCCTGTTATTCCTTTATATAAAGCGTGAAAGATGCAATTACGACTATGTCATGGAAATTATAGGGAGTAAGATATGGAGTATTACATTCTGATCAGAAAATTATAAATTTTTGTTTATACTCCGTTTATACTGATTGCTTTAGGAGGCTCAATAAACTAACTAAAGTTTACGTTCGTCCATTTCCAGCTCTATGTTTTATCTTCTTTATTTTATTATCTTATTGACAAAGGTATGCTTTCAGATTTTGAGTTGTCTGATGCCCAGCAAGAACATGCATTGGCCGTTGAACGCCTTGCACCAGAATTGGCTGCACTTAGGACTGAACTTTGCCTCGGATACATGACTGAAGGCTCCTTTTGGAAGATTTATTTTGTGCTTGTGCATCCTAGACTTGACAGACATGACGCTGTCATCTTATCTACACCACCTGTATGTTTGTTCAACTCAATATTACAGCTTTATGTGCACGTGTCCTTTTGTTGTCTGTTTTTCCCTCCATCCCATTTACATTGTCGTAGTTTCTATTTGGGATGTTTCAAGAAAAAATGTTGATATCAACTTAACCTCTTGACTTCGAATAAAATGGGGTCAATGTAAATGGAGGGAGTAGTAGTCACTTAAGTAAATACATATTGGATGTTTTTTTTCTTACTAAATTTAAAAAGAGAATAATTAATTGGGTGAAACCAAAAGGGTGACGTAGACAATATGAATGGGAGAGAGGGAGTACTTCTAATCATGTTTATCCTTGTGCTCTTACTTGCACTAGTATTAATTTGCCTAGAATCAGTCCCATTTTTTTCTACCTTTATACTGTACATAGTTGAACTGTACATTCTGTCTGTGTTTGTTCTATGCGGCTGCATTCCGTAAGAAATTTTTTGTAAGATTCAGTCTTCTGTATGTTTATTACTGATCTACTTTGGTAAACTTTAGCTTCATTGGAGATAGATAAGATTCAATTTTACAAAGCCTATCGTTATCTGTCATGATATAGGCAAGGCGTCCACCAAAAGGTCTGCACTAACTAAGCTAACTAACAGTCTAATACAGCCTATTGTCCTTGATCTTGACAAAGAGAAATAGTGTATACATCCTGCAAGGAGGAAAAACTTTAGCCAGTTGTACACTAAAAAAGATTGACCCTTGTGTTATTTTTACCCCTCTAGTATACATATGGATACTTCGTTAAAGTATAGGGTAGACGGGTAGGTCATCTTCAGCAAAAAAAATTGACTTTTTTGTCTCCTAAAGTTAGATAAGCCTAATTGCATATTATCTGTAACTAAGGCTTTGTCGTTGTATACAAGTCTCTCACCTTGATAAGTATTGGTTGTCAGATACCGTTATTATGGTGTAACATAGCTGCCTGAACCCTGTTGCAGCGAAATTGGAGTGCTTACAAAATAGAATTTTCCATGTTAGATGATAATCTATTAGAAAAAAAATGAAGTCTGACATTGTCCTATACTCCTATCTAAACCTCGTTTTTCGTGAATCAGTGGGTGTGCTGTCTCTGAATTTTGGGCCAGCGTAGACCATTGTTTTTTTATTTAAAGAATTCTAGGATAAAGCTGTGGAAACCTCCACCCAGTTTTAGCCATGATGTTGTGTATTTCTTTCATATATGTTAACATGTCTAGGACTAGATCCCAGGTTTGCTTAGGTTGGAAGAAGTGTTTTGGGCGTATGGAGAAGAGCAATAAAAAAAAATTGAGGGTAGTGCTGGATAGAGAGACGAGATGAAAGGATGGTAATATTACCCCATAAAGCAGTAATAATTAGTTAGTGCCCTACCACTGCTTTACGGTGATGCATTACCCTTACATTGGAGGCATAGTTCTCTCACCAATTCACCATCCCTTATCCTCCCTTCACCACCCCTCCATCTTTCACCACCAGACCATCAACTCGCTCCTTTTTCCTTTGTATTGATGTCCATTAACTTCAATCTATGAATTGATGGTATTGTCCTTGCTGCGAAAGAATTTGAGTAATTGAGTACATGTCAATTTATTATCCCTCTCACATAGTTCCTCATAATAGCAGTGATCAACACAATTGGAGCACCTTGTTCTTCACCAGGTCAGATCATCACTTCTACAAACTTGGTTTCCCCATTCGTAAACATTCCTCGGATGAGTGATGACTGAATCTGACTGACTGATAAGACAAACATGGAATAAATTTTGTTCCCAGGGTGGAAAACTGAAAGGATGCTATATTCTTTTTCCATTGTATTCTCCTTTTCATTTAGCATAATCTAAGGCCTGCTTATATTGGAGGTAGTGGTTGGTAACTTGGTAAGTAATGAAGCTCGAAGCAAAGGAGAGGAGGAAAATGATGGTGGTGATTATAAAAGGGGTTGTTAAGAGATTATAGGAGCAGCGCTGGGGAACTATAAATCGGATTTGAGGGTATGCATACCGTAGGGGTAGTTTGGTAACTACTTCAAAGTACCTCCTTAATGAGGTAGTTATAAGTCGGCTTTCATTCCCTTCCCTATCCGCCTCCACTAATACCTCTTACTTGCCTTAGTTTTTTTTCTTCATTACCCCAGTAAGTTGTGTTCTTGTGTTCCTGAGTCTGCTATCACTTGCTAAGTAAACTATTCTGAGTAGACCGAAAAATATATTTACCCTAAACTTCTACAGTGTTTTTTTTTTTAACATCTCTTTACTATAAAAGCCATAACATTTTAAGGCTTCCTATTGGCTACTGGAAATTAGGGAGAGAAATGGGCCCACGATGTAGTCAAAAAATTTAATTACCCTCTCTCCTCACTCCTCATCTAAGCATATTTCATATTAGTTTCTTTATATCTCCTGATTTCAATATTAATTTGATTGTATTATGATTATATTATATGCAATTAAAGTTTCGGCGACTTTCAAAAATTCAATAGTGGTACGGAGTATTAAATTTAAATTGCTATGTTTTCAAAAATACAAATGCAATAAAGAAAAAATATCACAAATTTGGAAAAAAAAATTCGTCGTTAGAAAAATAAACTTAAAATCATTATAAACATATTAGTAATACATAATTTGGAAAAAAAATTGTCATTAGAAAAATAAACTCAAAATCATAATTCATGAATCGAGTAAAAAGAAGAGAGATCTACACCAAATATAGATTGAAATAAATAGATAACTTAATGTTTTATACTTTTATGTAGGTGTATTTTAGATCTTTTTTAGGATGAGATTGAAGTAAGAGGACTATGCATACTAGAAAACTTCTATGAACATTAGCTTGGTAGGTTTTCTAAAACATGGTAAAAGTGACGGCAGTATGATGTTACATGGGTATATAAGTATATATGAATGATAGAGTTTATTGTGATTTGGCATTTCTCATTTGTGACGTGTATGAATGATAGAGTTTATTGTGATTTGGCATTTCTCATTTGTGACGTGTGTGAACACGTCACATTTTGTGATGGACCCAAAATGTGACCATTTTAATGGGAAAATGTGAAAATTGGTGGTTACATTTTATCTTAAAGTAGTAACATTTGTGTCGTCACAAGCAAGACCAACTCGTTGTGATTTGTGAGGTTAAATATGTGCATGTTAAGAACTAAAGAGTTTAGTAATTGACGGGTATGTGCTTCATACATTAGGCATGGGTTAATGTTACCATTTACCAACAATCAACAATAAAAAAAGGGGTGAAAGCTAATTTATAATATGGGTTTGGTACATTTTTATAGTCAACATAAATTGTTGTATGAAACCGCTATATACATAAAACTAGCCCGATAACAAATAACCCCTACTAAATGAGTTGTATATAAAAAAAAGTATTTTATTTTGATAACCCAAATTACCGATAACTTATCTATTTAAATAGTCAGTATTTGTTATAAGATATCGGATTATTAAAATAAAATCGAAATATAAATAAAGTTAAACTATATCTCATCTTTTAAGTGACAAACAAAAAGAATAAAGAACATAAACGTCTCTCATTTAAAAAAACAACCCCGTGCATTTTTTTTTTTGCACGGGCCTAAAACTAGTAGGGGGTAAAGCTACGTACACCCCATGAAATGATGCTATTATTCTTTTTCTTCAATACCCCGGTAATGATGCTTCAAACTCGTTTTAAACATGCAGATCATGAAAGCCAGAGCAATGCTAACCCAGGAACTCCAGAATCGTAAATCAAGGAAACCTGACTCAAGAACCGGAAATGTTGGATTGGCACGTGATGAACAGCTGTCTGTTCCAGGAGGTGATCAGTCAGAATGCGTGCCTGTTGAAATAGTATCGGCCGAAGATCCAGTTATTGAGAAGGCAGTTGTTACTGAAGTTCCAGTGGTCGAGAAGTCGATACCCACCAGCTCTAAAAGTATAGTCTCAGTAGATGAGAAAGATGAAGATGAAGATGAAGAAGATGCAGATGAATGGCTCAAGGAGGAAACCGAGGCAACTTCATTCAAGGGAGAGTCCTCCTATCCACTGGGAAGCCATGGGGTTGATGATGAAGATGTGTCTTTCAGCGATCTTGAAGAGGATGACGATGGGCCTGTTAGTTATAAAACTGGTACTAGTAAAAATCCTTCCGGGTCAAATGAGGTTAGTAGTCATACCCCCAAAAATAGAGAGTCCAATGACTGGCTTGACATTGAGGACATTGATGATGATGCTTAATTTGTGCTGCAAGAGGCGAACTAGTTTTATCATATCTTCCCATGGATGTTCTTTGTAAATAATGTATCTCAACCATGATCGACTTCTGTGTCTGCGAAAGTATTTGTCCAATTGTCTAATACAATACTCAGCAAGTCAGTATATGTTATTTACTTCTGTTATAATAGTCTCATTCTTGATTCTTGTATTATTGGCCATACTCACCGTAATGTCTGTGTTCAAAGTTGAGATGTTTAAGCCAAAGCTTCCTATATTTGGCCTTTAAGTTCTGATCATCTGTGTAAATTACATAATTGATCAAGGTGATAATTTAACCGAGTTATGTGCTTATATAGGATTAAAAGTTGGTCCTTGAAACAAATGGTCCCGAAAATTTAATCCACCTTGGACTGGCCACTGTGAGCTACTCCATATTAAACTCTCGGAGGGAAAATGAGACTGATTATAAACTTGTACATATCAAAGTCGATTCATCCTTTTCTCAATGTAAGAATATTATCTGTTTATATTATTATCTGTCCTGCTGGAAATGTAAGAATATTGAGAAGATATGACTAGCATTTGGACTACGATGGTCGTTGAATAGTTGAGTGATTAAAGAGCAATTAAAGTAAAATATTCCTCTAAGGCAATAGCTGGCAGCCTATGTTAATATTAAACTAGATTAATACGCTGGGAAATCATATAAAATCATGGATTTCATATGTTATTAGCAGATATATTGATAATGTTAACCGGCTGTCTCCATCTTGCTGGTCACTCCCCTACCGTCCTACCCTCCCTAATTAGATGTCCATTCAATAAGACAAATACCAATCCATTTTGCATCGTCAATATATTCTCACAATACAATCACTCGTATCTAACTCAAACCATCCTGTTTTTGATTTTATCAGTAAAATTAGATAACAAGTTACCTAAAAAATACCAAAATTTTATTCTTATTAACACCATATGGTAATATTTGAATCCATTTTAGAAATTAAACGAATATTATTTACACAAATCACGCAAGTGGCCCTCCTTATGGCGCTGGAAAAGCCAGAGAGAGAGAGAGAGATGAAAAATAAACTACAAGTAAAAAGAGAGTAAATATGATTAGGCGAAACCCCACCATCAACTAATATAAAAGAGTGTTGTTATCTGTTAAATCCCAAACTATTGGACAAAGACTAGTCTATACCGAAATTATAGTGGCGTGGAGTAGTATTTAAAAAAGAGCGTCACTTTGATTATTACCCACCTAAATTGCGGAATGTTAATCGCTGTAAAGCTCATCTTTCTTCAACACGCACGCTCAAACTCACATGTAGCCCTCTTCATGCTTATGATGCTACGACTACTACGTATGACATATTGACATACATCATCCAAATTTTGTTCAGTATAGGTGAATTTTAGCTAGTAGACATTTGTTTTCTATTGGTCACAACTAAACATGGGAAACGGATAAACCGGGTCGACTGATGGACCGGTTAGTTTAAACCCGATTTGTAGGATTTCAGATCAGATCCAGTTGGATCGCATCAACTCATTTTGGGTTCGGCTTATTTTTGGATCGTTTATTATCATAATGATTTAGGAATAATGGTCAATATAAAAAAGTAAACATTTTAATTGGTCATATTAGACTGGGTTAGTTCAAATAAAAAGTGAAATTCGAGTTCAAAATTCGAGTATGCATCAAATATTTGGATTGGGTCAAATTTACAAGATCTAGTTACAACAACTATCTCGCAATAGTGGGAGGAATTTCTAAAACTCACTACCACGTTAACTTCTACACATAACTTGAATAATGGGATTAGTTTTAAAGTCCAAAGTGGACGTCAATGTTTGCCTATTTGATGAGTAAAAAATGTTTTTCAACAAATAATTGAAGGTCGTTGAGTTAAAGTGTATAATATGTAAGTTGAAAACTTTTTACTTATATTTGTAACAATATTTTACCTTTACATTTCATTAAGGACTTGCTCGGGTCTTGGATTGAGGAACTTCAGACCCATATTTTGTATATCGATAAAGTTAGTCTTAAGCATGGTAAACGGGGAATTTACTTCAATTTGATATCGGGCCAGTTTTATTCAAGTTAATCTATTTTTCAGTTTCAATTTGATTCCCGCTTAAGTTCATTTCAGTTAGTCAACTTAAATGGTTTGTGCTATTTTGGGTCGGGTATTGTTCAAGTAGGTCAATATAAATTTAATTGAGTTTCAGATTATAATCTTCTTAAGTTGGATGTCAATATAATGGCTTAATACCCATTTATGTTTTTCAATTTAAAATGTAATAATTCAAAATTTCATTGTCGGATAGAGAAAAATAGGAGAGAAAAAAACACCTTTTTTTTGTACATAAGAGGGAAAAATCTGAAAGTAACTAGTAATAATACGAGGAAGAGCTACGCAGGATTGACCGAAAAGGTAGAGGAGGACGTCTAGATAGGTGATACTAGTCGACGAGACAACTTCTTGATTGGCTAGCCAATCACTAACTCAATTTGTCGCTTTATAAATGTGCTGGACTCGAACATTCTAACTAGTGTCACGAATTAGCACCTTGCAACGATTTGGCGTAAACCATTGCTCACTAGTTGCTCGTCCACCACGAGCTTGACAAAAAAAAAACTCCTAAAAGTGAATGTTTTTATGATGTATTCAAATTTGAGTATCTCTCGAGTATATTTGAATTTGGTTCAATTCGAATAGATTCAAATTTAGGAAACTATTCAAGTTTGTCATTGGTAGCGAAATAACTAGGTGTCGTAATTAACTAATTATCCTACCAAATTACCTATTTATAAACCAAACTCAACTCTATACTATGCAATCAAGAATAGTAGTAAAGCGTAAG
>VHZZ01003207.1:51100-67740 GCA_009801015.1 Silene noctiflora | reverse complement strand
ATATTAGTTATCGATGCGTAAAACAAAACGAATAACAACAAACCAACTCTCTCCAAACCCGCATCAAACACGTGCCTCTTACACGGTCTATACACTGCTTCTACCACCAATCCTCACCACGGCTGGCCACCTTGCACTCTGATGGTCACCACCAGTCCTAGGGGTCTCTGCCTAGCCAACCACCAATCCAACACCACCGTCCTTAACACCTCTCACTCACGCTCCCTCGACTCGACACACACAGCCGCCGTCGACAAAACCCCCTCGCAAACCACCATAACAATCACCACACCATCACCGGCCATCACCCTCATTATCCTTGATGTACGGAAACTCCAGTGGTGGGGTCAAACCACCCTCGACACCAACATAGCCACCACAAGATTCGTCTTAAGACGGTTGTACAATTCACATACCCCGTCCCTTGTTTTCCTTTACTTCGGCCACCATACGCACCAACGGCAACCACCGGCCACCACGACTGTCCCCCTATGGTAGACTATCCACCCTTCATCCAATCCAACCATCCCCGGGTCAAACCATCAAGGTTCTGGGTCTCAATTGTGTTTGAAAGCCCGCGCACAAACACCATGTTCTCCCTTCTGTTTCACGCTTCTCCGGCCACCTCTGTCGCCGTCGACAGTCACCTCTCGGTCAGACTAAGGTCACGGCACACTAGGGTTCAAGTCACGATCAAAACACGGGTCCTATTTGGTTCATACGTCAATTGCGTCGATCTCTAATCTAGACATGTGAACGATCAATTAATTAATTAGAAATTACAAACCGTCTTACCTTCTTCCGATTATGCGAAGTTYTCTTATTKCTAGGTCTCCTCTMAAACACGAAATCYCAGAATTATGATGGTAAAGGTTAGGGTTAGGTCGATATCTTCCCTTTTATASTAATCCAAAACCATACAAGCCCATTATAAGAAACCCGATTACTAATTACGATATTATTRCTAATTACYGTCTCCTTTRCTAATTAGTATACATTATAATTAGTATTAATTATTATTAATTCCCGATCATTAGATCGTCTCATAATTAACTATTAACATCGTCTTATAATTAGTTATAATATCAAACCTTTTAATTAACATTTAAGTTTATTATTCGTATAAGCTGCATTAAAATACGAGGTATTACGATAAGAGGCCTCGTCTAATCACTTTTACACACTTCCTACACATATTCTTACATATTATTCTCTCTAAATAATAGTAGTTAGTTTCGTTTAGTTTAGCTTATATTAGTTTAGATTAGTATTTCATTTTTATTACAAACATTTCATTATTGTTACAAACAATTCCATTTACAAGTTCAATTCAAGTTTATTTAGTTGTTGTTCTTCATACTCAAGTTCTACATTTCCATACGGTAATTCTATTTAGCTTTCGTTTTATTTATATCATAAGTTTTTACATTATGTTGGCATTCTCATTTAGCATTTGCATTAGTTATTCCTTTCATATGAGTAGCTAGAATTCTAGTCTAGGGATTAGGGGAGTCATGTATAATTGATAAATAAAACAAGTTGTTTAATTGGTTGTTCACTCATCATCTCTACCATGTTTGCATTGCTATGTTAGTTACGATTAGTGGTCATAATCTTGGACTAAATCCGTTATACATTTTATAAGTTGAGAGGCACGGAAATGTATTAGAACTAGCATGCGTAGTGGATCGACCTAGCTCATAGTGAAAGCTTGTTAGGACCCGAATTAAGGCTTGATACTAATAGTGAAAGCTGAGTATCTTTAGGCCTAGATGATTATTTGTGACTCACTAATTTAATATCTTTTTAAATGTCAATTTGCATGTATGAACCGACCCCCTAGACATCTTTTACTTTATTTTTTACATTTATATTTTACTTTGCATAAATCAAATCAATCAACAACCATTTCTACCTAGGTAAAATTCGCCCCATAGCAACTAATTAACAACTACCATACTCCCTGTGGATTCGACCCCTAAATACTACATTAATTTGTTGTACCTAGGGTATTTATTTTTGATAGGTTGACGACGACCTCATCAATACTCAAAAGAAAAAATAAAAGAAAAAGAAATAAAGAAAATAAATTAAAGAGTAAAACAGGACGGATTAGGGTGATAAAACGTATTATTGTTGATTAATAACCTAATTATAAAAGCTACGTTAAAACGAGACGAGTTCAGAGGAAGAAACCAGCCCAGAATAGGCGCAGCACACGATGCGTCCTCTAGAAGAGGAGCATCAGTTATTGCGTTCGTTCTAGAGCTGGGTTATGACTGTGAAAGGCAGACCCGTGTTCGTTATTATTCATTGATGGAATTTAAATCGGTTATTGGCATTAGGCTCAAAGTTGAAGTGATTTATGCATATTATTTACATAAAGGTGAAAGACATATGTACAAAAGGTCGAATTTTATTGATTTGATATGGGAAAATCGAACCATTGAAACCCGAATTTGAATAAGATGAAAACCCGCAAATATCAAATTATAACGGATTTAGGCCGAAAAGGATTTATAAAAATAAATAAAAGACTTAAATTTACTGAGGAAATAAAGAAGTTAAAAGAAAGAATAAATACGAAACAACTAGTACTCGAGGAAGAAGAAGAAGAGCAACAACAGATAAGAAGCCTCTAGAAGAGGCGCAGCATAAGCTGCAACTGTTCCAGAAGGCGCAGCTGCTCCTGCGATTCTTCTCGACGGTCTTTCCCTACTGCTTCTTTTAAACAGTTTTAAACTATGGTTTTGAAAATGGTTTCGAGTATATTTTCGACGTAAACTCTTACATAAATTATAAAAACGGTAAATAAAACATAAATAGGGATTTTACACCGTCAGACTTACATGTTTTTGAAGCGAGATTGACTAAAACGACGTTAGTGATTGCTCGACTCGATGTAAAACAAAAGATGCCCTTGAAAAAGGATTTTAGAAAACAAATTGATTTAAGTTGATGAAGTGTAGTGGTCAAATTGGTAGGTATATGCAAACGAGACTGGTATCTAGAATGATCTAGGCTTACATGGTCGAGTAGATCAAGCACGTAGGAATCAAAGAAAAAGCACGTGGTCTTAGAATGAAAAAAGAGATGAGAAGGGGAGGACACTCGCGTGAAGAATATGTGAGGCGGGGGACTCTATTTATACTAATCATGTAATACCCCGTAATATTTTATATTATTATTTTATTCTGTTTTATTAACGCGGAGTATATAATTTATTCTATGTGTAAGATAAGTCTTATTGTGTGAGACGATGCATTTTGTACAAAATAAACCTATAGGCCAAGTTATGGGCTTGTGTGAGCAATTTAAGTTGAGTCGGGAATAACTTAAGTTGAATCGGGGTATATGCACAAAACAAACATTATTTCCTCATTTCCACACAAAAAAAAAAAAGAGAATAAAGTAAGGGGGCGGTGGCCGAACAAGAGGAAGAGCGGGAGCGCGCGATTTTCCGCCTTTTTCTCACTAATTTTTCATTCCCGTGTTTGTAAGTAAAATCTTAATCATCTTTACATGGTTTTTATACAATTTTTTCGTAATTTCATAAAGTGCCTCAAACCCTAATTTTTTTAAATCATGTGTAATTTGGGGATTTTGTTCAATTAGTGCATAAAATGATTTTGTGACGGTTGTGTGACGATCTTAGGCTAAGGGTGAGTCAGGTTTTGTTGCGTTGTCTCACTTTGGCCATGTAGGCTGCGGTTTTGGGAACAAAGGCCGGGCCTTGGCGCGGCGTGGGGAGGCCGTGGCCTACCCATGGCCGAGCCATGACCGGTCATGGCCGAGGCCGCTTGCTAGAGAGGCTGAGTCATGGCCTAGGCTACGCGTTGGGTTGCGGTGCGTCGTAATATAGCGTAAAATTATTTAGTGGTGATGTTTACGTGAAATATTATAATTTAGGCACCAAGTTCGTAAAGGAGCGCTTTTTATGCTATGGTAGGATTCCATCCTACTCACTTATGTTATTTATTTTATAACTACGGCATTTTACTATTTTTTACATATGTTGCGAAGTAAGGAAGAATTGTGGTGAAATGTTATCTTGTGAAACCGTCTCAGGCTGAGCTAATATTTGTTTGTGATCTTTCGTATTTATTTATTTTTCCCTGTGAATATTATTGGTCACTGTGGGTGACACGAATGCGAGTTGTATGTGGTGAGCCAGGCACAGCTGCGGTTGTGGGCATGATGAATTGGTAGGCCTAGCACATGGAAGTCGAAATGACGTGGTCCAGTAGACGGCGCTGCGGTGCCGTGTGTGAATTGTGAGACAAAGGAGTGTGTGTGGCAAGTTGGTTGTGCGTGTGGCACGAAAGGCTATGGTCATGTGTTGGTTGCTTATACTTTGGATCAATTCATGTCTTGTCTTAATATTTACTTATACGTTATAACTATATATATTCAACATAAGCTGACAGTGTTATGTTTTCTAATCTTGTCACCTATTTCCGGGGTGGCCTATGTCGATCCATTCAATGATTTCTACTTGAATAGGGAGCAGGTAATAAAACTGGTTTAGATGGTTAAATTTATGTGATGTTGATGTGCTTGGATGCTGGGAGAGACGACGAGCTACCATGTCTAGAGTGTCTCGCCTAGTTT
Organism: Silene noctiflora; assembly: GCA_009801015.1. Classification (NCBI taxonomy): domain Eukaryota; kingdom Viridiplantae; phylum Streptophyta; class Magnoliopsida; order Caryophyllales; family Caryophyllaceae; genus Silene; species Silene noctiflora. The sequence goes on along the minus strand of VHZZ01003207.1, from coordinate 63,129 downwards.
TCTCATTGGACAGGTGTTCTTTTCTTTTAAGTTGGCTTAGACACTTTTAATTTGAGTTTTAATCGCTAGACGAGATTTAAACCTTATTTAATTAAAGTACTTGGAAGTTTATTTGATATTCATTTGCCTCTGGAAACTGAGATGGTAACGACTTCGTTTAATCGGAAATGTCTAGCTAAGGCTTCTGCTTAAATGGGGGTGTTACAAATCACGAGGAGAGAGGTTTGGAAGAATTAAAATACGGAAAGAAATCTGGAAAGATTTGGATACTGCTGGAATCAAGCCCAGGAAGAGGCGCAGCAGGTTGTGCGTCCTCTCCTAGAGCTGTTTCTCCTTCAGCATCAAAGATTTTACGCGTTTTCAGATTTTGAAAAGGATTTGTTTTCCTTATTCCATCAGAACATGATATTTTCGAAATCTTAAAATATTTAGATATTATTTAGAATTCTTATAAATATCCTGACTCAGATTTGAGACAGTTTTTGAGAAAATAAAGATGGTTTCTAAAAATGAAGACGTTTTTTTTACCCGGACTCCAAATGCACTTTAATTACTGTCAAGACGTCCGTATCGGCACGTAGATGAGAACAAAGGGGTTGACACGACTATTTGAGCAATCATTTGTCGACGATTTAATGAAATGTTATATCATCGCTTCATATATCAAACATGCGGCCCAATCATAGTTGGGTGTTTGGTGAAGGGTGCATAAACCAGGTATCTACAGAACCTCCACTTTGACTGAGGCGTGGACAAGGAGAAAGTCAAAGTATAGCCCTCAGGTCAATCAAAGATTACAACCTGAAGACTATGGCGAAGCAAGGTGGTTCAAGGGAACTGAACCAAGGATCTGTCATCGGGAACATTTTAGAGTCTGTCGACTTCCGGGGAGGGTCGTTTAAAGTCCAATACACTAAGTGAGGAAGCTCGCCAGCCATAAGAAGAAATCATACCTGAAACACCCCTTGGTGAAACGTGACTGAAGGCACTTTGACAAAACTCGTTTGTCTGAAGATAATTTGGTGTCTGAAGGCATTAGGGATGACAAGGCTTCTGAAGAAAATTCTAAACTTCACTGAAGACTAACTCTGAATTCTACCTCTGAAAGCAAGGCTGGAGAGAAACCCTCTGAATGGATGACACGAAGATGATTTTGAAGGCTAACTGAAGAGAATTTCTGAAGAACATATAAAGGACTATCTGAAGGCTATCTTGTTGAAGGGTAATTCCGAGGGTATATGAAGTGTATTTACTTAGGAAGGAATGTCTGAAGGATTCGAATTATCTTAGGGGTTATCTGAATTATTTCAATTGATAATTTTGAAGGATAAAGGATCTGAAGTCGTAAGATAAACTTCTGAAATATCTGAAAGATGACGGTAAGCTTCTGAAAGATCTGAAGGATGGAGGTAAGCTTCTGAAAGATTTGAAGGATAGGGGTAAGCTTCTACCAAACTCTGTGGGGAATAATATTGGAGGCAGGACGTTGGTAGGAACCACCGAGGAGAGAATTTAGCTTGCGTTGGTCTCAAGCAAACTCTATTTTATTAAGAAGTACAAAGGCTGTAGACCTATAGTGAACTTTCGCTGGGGGATTGAGATCTGTTGGGGAGCATATCGATGATTGGGAACATCTTGATTGTCAGGGTAGAACCTTGAGCATTTACGGCGAAAACTGCTAGGGAACATCTTGACAGAGACTTCATTGCCGTTGGGGAGTGTAGGTTGATAGTCTTTGGATGCGACTGGAGAGAATGAGGGTTCAGGCGAAGCCCCCAGTTAGAGCGAGCTTATAATTCCTGCATGGTTAGTGGCCACACAAACAATCTAACAGGAAAATAGCACATAAGCACTTAAGCAATTAGCACGTGATTACAGGGAAGAGAACAAATAAGTTTTGGAAACTCTTTTCTTTAATAAATTGTATTTGTTTCTTGTAATGCGTTATGTATATCCAATGGGCTTTAGACACACGACTGACACGACATAGACCCTACGGACACAAGATGATAGACTGACGTACGTAAAACAAACTTATTTTTGACACGATACGGGGACGACTCCAATATATTTTGCCTATGTATGCGCAACCCTAGCCAAATATAGGCGACAACGCGTATCAGTTCCCAAGATAGAGGATCTGCCAGTGATTGGGACGTATAAAGGTATGGCGTGAGCCATGGATCAGCTGTTTACTTGGATATCTTTCGCCACGATTGTTGATGTGTGTCCCGTCGTTAAGGCCCATCAAACAATATTTATACTCTAACTAACTAGAGGTAGCAAGTAGAGGTCGATCCCAAAGGATGATTTGTCAAATTATGATTAAATGCAAACTAGTTATGTCTTAATGTCACAAATTTGGTTTGGGTTGGAAGCTACACTACTACAACAATAATGTAAATAAATGGAATAACAAAGCTTGCAAATAAAAGTGGAGATGTAAACAATTTATTAAAGACACTAGGGTGTCATGCGTTCATATAGGAAACATGATATGATCTTAGTAATGAATCCGGTAATTGATTGTAGTTATGCTAGGATCGAGTTCATTTATTTCTTACAATTCTTAGGAAGATCTAGGTCTCGGAGTCGAGTTGGTTTATAGCTTACGACCCCTACAACGATTTCGTTCTACCTATACAAAAAATGCAAGGTCTAACAATACTCGAGTTGGTTTATATCTTACAAGTTTTGTTAAGGAGATAGAGAATCATGCTAGGTTTTCAATGAAGCATTTCATCAAACATAACATGTGCATAAGTTGAAGAACATAACAAACAATCATTCATATGAACTCCGCTAACCCTAGCTAAATGACTACTCACACATCATGGTGGTAAACATGCAAAAGAGAGTGTCAAACATCTTAGCAAGCATAAGCATGATGATGAACTAAATAACAAAGCAAGTAAATAAATGATTAAGTAAAGAGTAAAAGATTGTACCAACTTAAGATGAATAAGAGAATGGAAGAATAATGGAAGAAACTTTGATTAATGATGAGGAGTTGTCAATTCCCCAATCTAAAACCTAAGAATTATTTAATTACAAACTAGATCTCAAATTACTTAAATAACAAGGAAAGGATTAAAGTGTAATTAAGCTAACCTAAACTAGGAGATGGAGTAGTAGTGCTCTCCTTAAGCTCTCATTTTTTTCTTTCCATTTACATAGATTATTTATACTAAGTACAAAATTAGGGTTAACTAAGGGCTTAAATGACGATTAAGCCCCTTAAATTAGTTCAAGGAGGAGCTAGAGCTTGTAGGACTCGTGGGAGTCCTTGCTATGATCGAAGGAAGCATCCCGTTGGGGGACTCGTGCGAGTCACGAGGGACTCGCACAAATTGGCTACAGATTCTCAAGAGGCTTGATAAGTAAGAGAATCGATCTAAGACCTTTGTCTCCGTCCGGACCGAGCATTAACTTGACTCAAATGAGATTGGAGAAATAAAAGCGAGGAATAAAGGAAGGATGGCGTCTCGGAAGAGAAGCCCCCAGGATTAGAAAAAGACTCGGGTATTTGGTAAAAGGAAACTGGGCGACGACCTAAAGAAGGAGCCCCCGGTATAGAGAGGTAAAATGGGTGGTTATAACATTTAGGATGGTTGAAAGGTCGATAATTAAGGTCGAAAGTCGATGGATGGGGTGGTTGTGTCCTTGTTGGATGACTGCCTACGTATTCACATGGAGTGAAATCAAACCAAATCGTAGTTCTGAGTGTGTGCCAAAGATATCTGTTAGGGGCTTAAAGTGCATGGATCACGAGGGTATATTCCTTTACGTGACTTGAACAATCAATTTGAGATAATTCCTTCCCTGATCATAGATCAAAGAGGTGAGGTAGGTTTATAAAAATTTCCTTCTCATATGAGCACACTCAAAAGTGGACCCAAAGGATGGGTTAGGTACGTCCCGTTCTGGGTAGCAAAGTATTTCAAGACTCCGTGTCTGGGTCAAGGTCAAAATGGCTTGGATATTTCGGAGTATAGAGCTTGGAAGTAAGAGGCTTTGAATCAACAAATCTCTGGAGCTTGTTTTTGTGGAGTTAAGGCTTTATGAGGTTATGGTTTGTAATGTGGCTTGGAAATAGGGTCTCGGGCTTGATGTAGACTGAGCATAAAAAAAATGGTAGGTTAAATGACGTGGGGATCAAGTTTCCATGTCTTGACCCCTAAATGTTGGGTATATATGACAAGCTTGAGAGGATTCTCAAAATTCCTAAATATCTCCCTATAACGGTCTCGAGAAGGACTTAGGGTGTGTGGTAGGCTATATGGCGGTGCTAGCTGACCATTTGGCATCTTTAGCTTCTGGTTCTGCCGTTGACTATTGCCATTTGATTTTAGGCTAGTTCTCTTTAGATTTCGTCATTTGATTTTAGGATAGTTCTTGATTCAAACTTTGGATTCAGATTATTGGTCTGGAATCTATCTCGCTTAGTTTCGGGATCTATCCCTTTGGTTTGCTTTGGACTTTTTCTTTTGATATTGGCATTTGACTTTTTCTTCTTGATCAAACCTGTCTTCTCTGGCTCGTGACTTTGGATCTGTCTTTGAATTTGATGATGACTTGTTATCATGGATTTGGGTCAGGCTAACACCTTATGTGTGAGATAGGTTAGTCTTTAGTAAACAGGTTGGTCATTGTGGGAAATGGGCTTGCTTCTGTCATTGATCATTAACAAGGTAGATGGTCTAGATTCGTCCTAAAATCTCTTGAGATATGCTCGTCCTAAACTAGGTTACAACGAGGATTCTATTGTCAGACATAGAATAAGTAAAGAAAGTGGACAAGGAGTTTTGGATCTACCACCACTCAGAATGAAACATGGTTAAGTGTACTCACATTGACTCGGCATGTTTGGTCATTCGTTTTAAAATGTCTCAAACCAATTCTTGTCGTCACAAGGAATAGGAAAGAAGTAGAAAAGAGGAGTATGTGGATTAAAAGTTGTGCTTTTATTGAAACGATGAATAAATTTAACATAGACTCGAGAAAACACGTGACTCGTGGGACAGCCCCTAGGTTGTCACTAGGAATGTAAATGAACAAAGACAGACACTAGGACCTATACGTAGACTCTAACTCGATGTTTGATCCAAACTTCTAATCATCACTGTTATCTTTGAAGGATTCTTTTTTAGCATTTAGCGACTTGAATATATGGTCTTAATCGTTGATCCACTTGAGCACCTCGTCTTGATTTTTTTGGAATGACGGATGGAGAACAGTCGAGGAGGGTTTCTTGCTTTGCTGGAACGGTATACTCATGAGGATCGACTAAGCTATCTCGCTGGTTAAAAGCTGAGAGAAGGAGTTCCCCAGTATCAATCATATCATGGATCACATGCTTAAGCTTATAGAACATCTCGGTATCGTTTCCATTACCTCTGTGATATTGGCAATAGGCATTACTGTCCCAGAACTTGGTCTTCTTTTCGGGTTCAGGTGTAGTTCCAATGGGCTTCAACTTCCATTGTTTCATGAGTCTCTGAAGGGAATCGGCATATGTGATACCAATATCGGTAAATTTCCTAAGAGGTGTACCCTTTTTGTTGAGATCCCTCGAGAGGTTGACCTCGTCGATGCGAGCGATCTCCATTGATAAATTCTCAATGGTTTTAATGTCATAGCCTTTCAAACGGGATGTATAATTTGGGTTAAGGCAATTAATGACATGTTCAACTAATGTCTCCTCCACTGATTCATCGAGCATTTGTGAATTGGTTTCCCTTTTCACCAAATGATTGGTGGAGTGCTCATTGTCTTGATTATTTGAAGGATTAAACTCCTTATATGGCTTCTTGGTTTATGTGTTTGAGCTAGTTAAGAGTGAGACAGAAATCATGCCATCCTCGATTCCATCTTTTATGATATGCTTAAGCCTGTAGCAATTCTCGACATCATTTCCTCTGCCCCTATGGTATTTGCAATATTAATTGCCATCCCAAAATCGGCTCACTTTTTCTGGATCTGGGGTTGGACCGATATGTTGGAGAAGACCCAGAGAATATAACTTGCTTAAGGCTACGGCATAAGGTATGCCTAGATTTGCGAATGGCCTTGAAGGTTGGTTAGGCGTCATCGACGAAGGCTTCATGAGTGTACCTTTGTTAATTTTGATCCTTGGATAAGACGGATGTATGGTATGAGAAGAATTAGGGATAAACCGATCTTCCGTGTTCTTCATAAGAGTGTTGGGTTGAGGGTTTGTATGAACACCCTCTCTTTTTCCCAGTGGTTGAGTATCAAGTTTCTTACCTATTTCAGCAAGCTGTTTTTCGAATGTGACAAATTTATTTTCCATGTGGGAAAGTCGAATGCTTAGACCATCGATGTCTCCTTCTAGCTTGGAGATTATATTGTTAATGGTGGCGGAAAGCATGAGCATTTTTCTCTGAAAGCACATTGATTTCTTCATTTTTACGAGGAGCGAGGAGATGAGAAAAATCTAGGGATGATTCCTGGTCATGTCTAATGATGTTAAACCCAAGAGGGTCGATCTTCTTAGAATGCTTGACAGATGGTGGGAATAATCGTAGCTTGCCATTCTCGATCATATCCTGGATAATATGCTTTAAGAAAAAGCATTCCTCCATATCATGTCCCCTACCTCGATGGTACTTACGAATTTCCCTTCCACCTAGGCAATATCTTTTCAGGATATGGAGTAGGACCGATAGGTTGGAGTTTTCTCTAGTAAACCAGTCTTCCTAGAGCCATTTAATATATAGTTCCAAGGTCGGTGAATTCCCTAGGAGATCATCCTGGCCTTCTTGGTGGAGTCTCCAAGAGGTTGGCTCCCTTATCTTCATTGGCTTGCCTAGATTGATGGGTCATGTTGGGCTTAGATGATTCAGAGCAATGAGTTGGCTTTGGAGTACAGAAGAGGGTGAAGATTTCATTATGCCCATTTGCTTTTCTATATCAACGACACGAGTGCTCAAGTTTTCGAAAGTGGCCTAAAATTTCATGACTGCTGAACTTAGTCCTTTGATGGCTTATAGGATGGCGGATAAACTTCTATGTTTATATTCGTTGGAAATTGCCGAATTCTTACCGAGAAAAAAATGACGCGCGTTACCACTCGATTTGGCATGGGATCACGCAAACTAAGGCAACGCAAAGAGGATACACGAAGGAACATTTATAAGGACAAGACACGATGACTAGACTTTATTGTGAGTTCTTGAAACATCATGTTTGAACTCACGGTGTTTGACTTTGACTTTGAATTTAGACTCGAGTGTTAACTTTGACGGAGTGACCCTTATATTGCAGACCTTACTGACGGGTTTAGACATGGTTGAAAATGGTGCGACGCTAACACGTATGCTTAAGACAGACTTGACTCGGGGTTTTGGGTTGTGCGTACCCGACCGTGACATTGGGAGGGTTTCAGAGACTGATTGGAATGACTCAGTGTTGTTAGTCCCGAGTGTGTAAATCGAGGTGTCGGGAATGTTCATATCCTATCTGACTTAGGATGGAGGGATCAAAAATGATGGCGTAACGCCTTTGGACTTGACGTGAACTTGAAAGACCCAAAATATAAGGGAAGGCGAGTTTATAACCTGATGGAGTTTTTACTCGGTAAAGGCTTGGTTTGAATTTTGACTCTTATCTAGCCCGTTGAATTTACATATTTACATTTTTGAAAAGGTGTTTGAAAATTAGAATTTTGAAAATGCAATTTTAAGTTGCAAAAGATTCCGCAATATTTAGTTTACAAAACGCCTTTTATCTTTCGAAAAGATTGAAAAAAAGGATTCTATAGAAAACTTGACATTATTTAGTTTACAAATATGATATTAAGACTTGTGGAAAATAACATAGCATGTATACAAATAGGCATTATAACGGTATGCTGAGTGCAAGTAACGGGTTTGTATTTAAAGGGGTAGGTTGCCACACCTAGCTATTAAACCCTGGTCTGTTGAGAGGTCCGTGCCGAACATGGGTAAGGCCGGTTCCTAATTTCATTTCGTCGAGTAGTGAAAGTTCTTGATACAAACATTAGTAAGCATCGTGGTGTGGTTGACGTCAATCGTTATCCGTATACTAGGGACAAATAAGAACTTGCACCATCGAGACGGGACAATTGGTTGAATTGGTTGGGTTAAGAGCCTAGGAAGGCCAACTGAAACGACCTAAGAAAGTCGAGTAATGAAAACAACAACTGTCTTAAATAAAATATCCCTAACCTTTTTCAAGTTTCACCCTGCGTTACACTAGACTTAGTCTAAGTGTACTATCCCCAGTGGAGTCGCCAAACTGTGGACATGGGGCAACCGCGCGTTTTGAGTTTGAGGCGGCGGTACTTCTCCCACGGAATTTTGTGTTGACAAAGCACGTCATGGGCCATTATCGATTTGAAATACATTGAAACCGGTGAATGATTTGAAGAAGCCTGCATTTGTGGAGTCGCCACCAAATTTTGTGGATAATTGGATCCATTCGAATACTTCGTATTATGTCAAGACACAAAGTAATGACATTAATACTAAAAAATTCGTCGCCCTTAGCATTCCATGTCTAAAATGACTCTCGCAACGCCAATGAAAACTGGTGTTCACAGATATCTGAGTAAGAGGTGAGGGTACGTATTAGGAAGCTCTTATTAGAACATCTCATCCCGCCAGCCTCGATAGCGGCCTCTCTACTAATGATCAGGGACTGTCATTTATATTCGATATTAACTAGGTGTCGCAACCCTATCAAAAATAAATTCCCTAGCAACAACAAACAAATGTAGTATTTAGGGATCGAATCCACAGGGAGTACGGTGGTTGCTAATTAGTTATGATGGATTGAATTCTATCTCGGTCGGTCACAAGATATGGGGGTTTTTCGATTTGTGCAAAGTGAAAATATAAAAATGCAAACAATAAAATAAAAGACGTTTAGGAAGTTCGGTTCATACATGCACTTTTAGCATCGGCGTTAAATCGGGTCCTAACAAGCTTTCACTATGAGTTAGGTCAATCTACTACAACATGCTAGTTCTAATACGAATCTGTGTCTCTCGACTTATAGATTGTATAACATATTTAATCCTACAATGTGATCAATAAAATAAGATTAACATTACAAATCAAGCATGTGTAGAAATGATAAGTGATTAACCAATTTAACAACTTGTTTTATATATCAATTATACATGACTCCCCTAATCCCTAGACTTATGAAATCTAGCTACTCATATGAAAATGATAACAAATGRAAATGCTAAATAGAAATGAAAATGMAAAYATAATATAAGAACTATAAATTAAACAACGTAAATAAAATGAAAGCTAAATAGAATTACCGGAAATGGAAATGAAGAACATGAAGGAAATGAAATACTTGAACTTGAAAAACAACAACTTAAATAAACCTGAATTGGAAATTGTAAAGGGAATGTTGAATGATTAAAATGTAACAATTCTAGTCTAAACTAAATCTACACTAAACTAAATCTACACTAAACTAAACTAACTACTACTATCTAGAGAGAATAATATGATAAAATATGTGTGTGAAGTGTGTAAGGGGTGTGTCAAATGATCGTACAAGGCCTAGTATTTATAGGGAGAGAGGAGTTAAACGTATGCACTTAAGGAGCTGCATCCCTGATCGGGGACACCCCACCCCGATCGGGGACGTGGGTCTCTAGTCCGGAATCCTTAATTTCTTTTATTAACTCTAATGGTATCTAATGTTGCGGATTAATGCATGATTAGTCACCCGGTTAATTACATTTTACCCTATCTTTTGTGATCATTTGGAATCCTAAGCTCCTCATTCATTTTGGACTTTGATTCTTGGGCTTGACTTTGCATTGACTTCATTTTGTATTTCCTCATTAATCCATTAAATCTCCATGCAAAAACCCATGCAAATCTTCCTTCTTGGTCCAATCTTGCTCTTGTACTTAGCCTTGTATTCTAGTCTTTTGTATTTAGTAGAATTTAGCTCCTAAAAGCTTAATTACCTACAAAACATGTTAAAATAAGCAAAGATACTAGAATACACATATTATCTCATAAAACACTATGATAAGTGCTAAATGACATGAAAAATGGAGCTAATATAAGGGGTTAAAGTATATAAATTATGCACTTATCAGATATGTTGTTCGTTCAAATGCATGAAATGTAACAATTAATTGACTAATCCTAACATGTGAACTTACACTAAGTCTGTTAACATGGAATTAGCATAATATTAGATCGAAGTAGGGAATTTATATTAATTACATGTGAATGCCTGATAAATAAATCATACAGATGAGATGAATAACATACAAGTGGAAAAAAGAATCAATTACAAAGAGAGTACACAAGTTTACGTCGTAAATATACTCAAAAGAAAAAATAAAAGAAAAGAAAATAAATTAAAGAGTAAAACAAGAAGGATTAGGGTGATAAAACGTATTATAGTTGATTAATAACCTAATTATAAAAGCTACCTCAAAACGAGACGAGTTCAGAGGCAGAAACCAGACCAGAATAGGCGCAGCACACGACGCGTCCTCTGTAAGAGGCGCATCAGTTATTGCGTCCGTTCTAGAGCTGGGTTCTGACTGTGAAAGTCAGACCCATGCTCCTTATTATTCATTTATGGAGTTTATATCGGTTATTGGCATTAGGCTCAAAGTTGAAGTGATTTATGCAGATTATTTACATAAAGGTGAAAGACATATGTACAAAAAGTCGAATTTTAATGATTTGATATGGGAAAATCAGCCATTGAAACCCAGAGTTGAATAAGATGAAAACCTCAAATATCGAATTATAAGGGATTTAGGCTGAAAATGATTTTATAAAAATAAATAAAAGACTTAAATTTACAGCGGAAAGAAAGAAGTTAAAAGAAAGAATAAAAACAAAACAACTAGTACTCGAGAAAGAAGAAGAGCAACAGCAGATAAGCATTTTCTGGAAGAGGCGCGGCATAGGCTACGACTGTTCTAGAAGGCGCATCTCCTCCTGCGATTATTCTCAACGGCCTTTCAGTGCTGCTTCTTTAAAACGGTTTTAAACTATGGTTTTGAAAACGATTCCGAGTATATTTTCGAAATTAACTCTTACATAAATTATAAAAATAGTAAATATAACATAAATAGGGATTATACACCCTCAGACTTACATGTTTACGAAACTAGATTGACTAAAATGACGTTAGTGATTACTCGACTCGATGTAAAACAAAAGGTGCCCTTGAAAAAGGATTTTAGAAAACAAATTGATTTAAGTTGATTAAGTGTAGTGGCCAAATTGGTCGGTCTATGCAAACGAGACAGGTACCTAAAATGATTTAGGCTTACGTGGTCGAGTAGATCAAGCACGTAGGCGTCAATGCAAAAGCACATGGTCTTAGAATGCAAAGAGAGAAGAGAAGGGCCAGACACTCGCGTGAAGAATATGTGAGGCGGAGGCCTCTTTTTATACTAATCATGAGGAGGGTGTTTTGGAAGAATTAAAATACGGAAAGAAATCTGGAAAGATTTGGATACTGTTGGAATGAAGCCCAGGAAAAGGCGCAGCAGGTTGTACGTCCTCTCCTGGAGCTGTTTCTCTTTCAGCATCAAACACTTTACGCGTTTTCAGAGTATGGAAAGGATTTGTTTTCTTTATTCCATCAAAACATGATATTTTCGAAATCATAAAAATATTTAGATATTATTTAGGATTCCTGAAAATATCCCGACTCAGATTTGAGACGTTTTTTTTGAGAAAATGAAGGCGGTTTCTAAAAATGATGACGGTTTTTTACCCGGACTCCAAATGCACTTCAATTACTGACAAAACGACTGATGAGGTCTTCACCAACCTATCAAAAATAAATTCCCTAGCAACACAAATTAATGTAGTATTTAGGGGTCGAATCCACTTGGAGTACGGTGGTTATTAATTAGTCGTTATGGGGTGAATTATACCTTGATAGAAAAGATCGTAATTGATTTGATTTGGATTTATAAACTAAAGTGTAAAACAATAAAAATAAAAGAATGTCTAGGGAAGTTAGGTCACTCATGC
>VHZZ01003207.1:28946-45750 GCA_009801015.1 Silene noctiflora | reverse complement strand
TTAGGGTTAAATGCACGATTTAATCACCCGGTTAATGACTCTTGCCCTAGCTTTTGTGATTTTTGGGAATCCTAAGCATCTTCATTCATTTTGGACTTCAAACATTGGGCTTGACTTTGTATTGACTTCATTTTGCATTTCCACATTAATCCAATAATTCTTCATGCAAAAACCCATGCAAAATTCCATACTTAGTCCAATTCTTGCTCTTGACTTAGCCCTTATAATATAGCTTGCATACTTTAGTGGATTCTAGTTCCTTAAAGCTTAATTACCTACAAAACATGTTTAGACAAGCAAATGCAACTAGAAATACAATATTATCTCAAAATCACTAAGATAAGTGCTGGATGACATGAGAAATGGAGCTAATCTAGGGGGTTAAAATGTATAAATAAAGCACTTATCAACGACCGTAGCGGCACGTAGATGACAACAAAAGGGTTGACAAGACTATTTGAGAAATCATTTGTCGACGAGTTAATGAAATGTCATATCATCGCTTTATATATTAAACATGCGGCCCAATCATCACTGGGTGTTTGGAGAAGGTTGCAGAAACGAGGTATCTACAGAGCCCCCCCTTTGACTGAGGCTTGGACAAGGAGAAATTCAAAGTATAGCCCTCAGGTCAATCGAAGATTACAACCTGAAGACTATGGCGATGCAAAGCGGTTCAAGGGGACTGAACGAAGGACCTTGTTTTCGGGAACATTTTAGAGTCAGTCGACTTCCGGGGAGGGTCGTTTAAAGTCCAATAGACTACGTGAGGAAGCTCGCCAGCCATACAAAGAAATCATACCTGAAACACCCCTGGGTGAAACGTGACTGTAGGCGCTTCGACAAAACTCGTTCGTCTGAAGATAAATTTGTGTCTGAAGGCATTACAGGTGACAAGGCTTCTGAAGAAACTTCTTAACTTCAATGAAAATTAACTCTAAAGTCTACCTCTGAAAGGAAGGCTGGAGGGAAATCCTCTGAATGGATGACACGAAGATGTTTTTAAAGGCTAATTGAAGAGAATTTCTGAAGAACATATAAAGGACTATATGAAGGTTATCTTGCTGAAGGGTATGTACTTCAGAGGGTATCTGAAGGATATTTAATTGGGAAGGACCATCTGAGGGATTCGAATTATCTGAGGGGTTATCTGAATTATTTCAATTGATAATTTTGAAGGATGAAGGATCTGAAGTCGTAGGATAAAGTTCTGAAATATCTGAAGGATGAAAGTATGATTTTGAAACATCTGAAGGATGGAGGTAATATTCTTAATGATCTAAAGGATGGGGGAAGCTTCTATCAAACTCTGTGGGGAATAATATTGGAGGCAGGGCGTTGGTAGGAACCACCGAGGAGAGAATTTAGCTTGCGTTGGTCTCAAGAGAACTCTATTTCATCAAGAAGTACAAAGGCTGTAGACCTGTAGTGAACTTTCGCTGGGGGATTGCAATCTGCTAGGGAGCATATCGATGATTGGGAACATATTTATTGTCAGGATATAACCGTGAGTATTTACAGAAAAACCTACAAGGGAACATCTTGACGGAGACTTGACTGCTGCTAGGGAGTGTAGGTTGATAGTCTTTGGATGCGGCTGGAGAGAATGAGGGTTCAGGCGAAGCCCCCATTTGGAGCAAGCTTATAATTCCTGCATGGTTAGTGGCCACACAAACAATCTAATAGGAAAATAGCACATCAGCACTTAGGCAATTAGCACGTGATCTCATGGAAGATAAAAAATAAGTTTTGGAAACTCTTTTCTTTAATAAATGTATTTGTTGCTTGTAATGCGTTATGCATATCAAATGGGCTTTAGACACACGACTGACACAGCATAGACCCTACGGACGCAGGCTGATAGACTGACATACGTAATACAAACTTAGTTTTGACACGACACGGGGACGACTCCGAAAGATTTTGCCTAAGTATGTGCAACCTTAGCCAAATATGGGCGACAATCCATATCAGTTCCCAAGATAGAGGATCTTCCAAGGATGGAGTCGTATAAAGGTATGGCATGAGCCATGGATCAGTTGTTTACTTGGATATATTTCGCCACGGTTGTTGTAGTGAGATGTTTTATTGAGGCTTGATAAGTAAGAGAATCGATCTAAGACCATTGTCTCCGTCCGGACCGAGCATTAGCTTGACTCAAATGAGATTCGAGAAATAAAAGGGAGGAATAAAGGAAGGATGGCGTCTCGGAAGAGAAGCCCCCAAGATTAGAAAAAGACTCGGGTATTTGGTAAAAGGAAAATGGGCGACGGCCTAAAGAAGGAGCCTCCATTATAGAGAGGTAAAATGGGTGGTTATAACGTTTACGATGGTTGAAAGGTCGATAATTGAGGTCGAAAGTCGATGGATGAGGTGGTTGTGTCCTTGTTGGAGGACTGCCTACGTATTCACGATGAGTGAAATCAAACTAAATCGTAGTTCTAAGTGTGTGCCAAAGCTAGCTGTTAGGGCCTTGTAGTGCATGGATCACGAGGGTATATTCCTTTAGGTGAATTGAAGAATTGATTTGAGATAATTCCTTCCCTGATCATAGACCAAAGAGGTAAGGTAGGTTTATAAAAATTTCCTTGTCATGCGAGCACACTCCAAAGTGGACCCTAAGGATGAGTTGGGTACGTCCCGTTCCGGGTAGCATAGTATTTCAAGACTCTGTGTCTGGGTCAAGGTGAAATTGGCTTGGATATTTCGGAGTATAGAGCTTGAAAGTAAGAGGCTTTGAATCAACAAATATCTGGAGCTTGTTTTTGTGGAGTTAAGGCTTGATGAGATTATGGTTTGTAATGTGGCTTGGAAATGGGGTCTCGGGCTTAATGTAGCCTAAGCACAAAAAATAAATGGTAGTTTAAATGACGTGGGATCAAGTTTCCATTTCTTGTGTAATACCTCGGGTATTCTGATCTTTGGATACTCTATCAAGTAGATGGTACTCTATCGAGTAAGTTATGATCAGCTTTTGATAGGGTCCTGTTTGTTAGTTACTCGACCGAGTTAGGTTAACTCAATCGAGTAGCGGTTACTCGATCGAGTAGGGGTTACTCGATCGAATATGTTAGTTACTCGATTGAGTAGCTGTGATGTTACGGGCTTTTATTTCCGACTTGATTTTTAAATTAAAAAGGGTTTTTGTTATATCAACGCATCATTTCCTTTTCATTTTCATTTCACTTTCATAAAACCTTTCACATCTCAAAACAACTTTGCATTCTCTCTTCTCTTTTCTATCAAATCAAGTGGCAAAAGTGCATAACTTTTGGGGTTTTTTATACCGTTGTGATCGTCGTATCGTAGGTAAGATCCTCATGTCATTTTTATTTTAATTCGTTAATATTGTTTAAACCCTAATTGGGTAGATTGGGGCTTTGTTGGAGTAAATTGTCGTTTAGATCATAATTAGATGTTTGTTGTATAGAAGGTGACTTCGTAGAGGAGAGGTTCTGGCTTCTTGCACTAGCTTGGTGATTTCCGTTTCAGGTAAGGTTTCCCTACTCGTTTACTGTGTAATTGGTTGTGACGATGTGATGATATGAGTATATCTATGTTTATGATGGTATTGTTTGATGATGGCATGTTTATCAATTTATGGATGCATGTTATAATTTTATATGGTTCGCGAGGCGCGCCCTCGGCTGAGTGGAGTAATTTGCGAGAATGGCTTCAAGCCTATGTTCGCCCCTTGTGACGCCCCTTGTGGTTCCCGTCACAAGGGGGACATGTGCACATTAATGATCATTGGGTAATGCGCTCTACGGTTTTGAGCGGGGCTTAGGTGGCAAGACTGCGGTCCCCACTGGCGGAGTGGATTATCTGTTGCGACGTGTAATTTGGCAGGACTACGCTTGTGTATTCAAGTGTTTGGAGAAATCGTGGAGTTGGAAGAAAGTGACGATGTATTGTATTGGATTGTTGTATCTTGTTATGCAGTAACTGRCCCCATTTATGTGTTTTGAAAACTGTGGTGATCCATTGGGGAATGGTGAGCAATTGATTAGCAGGTATGCCTTGGATAGCTCGCGGGTTGCTTGGGATGGAGTCACCACTGAGTCTTACAGCTAGTCTTCCGCAGTGTCTTATGATACTTTTGGTTTTAGTACTTTCAGTATTTTGGTTTTGAGACGGTTGTACCTCACTTTGAAGATTTTTGGTTTTGGATATGTATCACTTCAAACTTTAATCTTTTAATGTTGTTTCTTAATGGTCCCTTGTGATATACTATGCCTCAGGTAACCGAGATGGTAGCATCTCTATATGCAAAGGTGGTCTTGGTAAGGCACCCTTGTGTATAGGGGTGTTACATCTTGGCCCCTAAAGGTTGGGTATATGTGACAAGCTTGAGAGGATTCTCAAAATTCCAAACTATCTCCCTGTAACGGTCTCGAGAAGGACTAAGGGTGTGCGGTTGGCTATATGGCGGTGCTAGCTAACCATTTGGCATCTTTAGCTTCAGGTTCTGCCGTTAACTATTGCCATTTGATTTTAGGCTAGTTTTCTTTAGATTTCGTCATTTGATTTTAGGATAGTTCTTGATTCGGACTTTGGATTCAGATTATTGGTCTGGAATCTATCTCGCTTAGTTTCGGGCTCTATCCCTTTGGTTTTCTTTGGACTTTGTCTTTTGATATTGGCATTTGACTTTCTCTTCTTGATCAAGCTTTTCTTCTCTGGCTAGTGGCTTTTGGATCTGCCTTTAAAATTGATGATGACTTGTTATCATGGATTTGGGTCAGGCTAACACCTTATGTGTGAGATGGGTTGGTCTTTAGTAAACGGGTTCGTCTTTGTGGGGAATGGGCTTGCTTCCGTCATTGATCGTTAACAAGGAAGATAGTCTAGATTCGTCCTAAAAACTCTAGAGATATGCTCGTCCTAAACTAGGTTACAACGAGGTTTCTATTGCCAAACATAGAATAGGTAAAGAAAATGGACACGGAGTTTTGGATCTTCTACCACTCAGGACGAAACATGGTTAAATTGTACTCACATTGACACCGCATGTTTGGTCATTCGTTTTAATATGTCTCAAACCAATTCTTGCCGTCACAAGGAATAGGAAAGAAGTAGAAAAGAGGAGTCTGTGGATTAAAAGTTGTGCTTTTATTGAAACGATGAATAAATTTAACATAGAATCGAGAAGACACGTGACTCGTGGGAAAGCTCCCAGGTTGTCACTAGGAATGTAAATGAACAAACACAGACACTAGGACCTATACGTAGACTCTAACTTGATCTTAGATCCAGACTCCTAATCATCACTATTATCTTTGAAGGATTCTTTTTTAGCATTTAGTGGCTTGAATGTCTGGTCTTAATCGTTGAACCATTTGAGCACCACGTCTTGATTTCTTGGAATGACGGGTGGAGAACAGTCGAGAAGGGTTTCGTGCTTTGCTGGAACGGTATACCCATGAGGATCGACTAAGCTATCTTGCTCGTTAAAAGATGAGAGACGGAGTTCCCCACTATCAATCATATCTTGAATCACATGCTTGAGCTTATAACACATCTCGGTATCGTGTCCATTACCTCTGTGATATTGGCAATTTGCATTACTGTCCCAGAACTTGGTCTTCTTTTCGGGTTCAGGTGTAGGTCCAATGGGCTTAAACTTCCATTGTTTCATTAGTCTCTGAAGGGCATCGACTTATGTGATACCAATATCCGTAAATTTCCAAGGAGGTGTACCCCTTTTTTTGACAACCCTCGAGAGGATGACCTCGTCGATGCGAGCGATCACCATTGATAAATTCTCAATGGTTTTAATGTCATGTCCTTTTTAACGGGATGCATAATTTGGGTTAAGGCAGTTAATGACATGTTCAACTAATGTCCCCTCCCCTGATTGATCGAGCATTTGTGAATTAATTTCCCTTTTCACCAAATGATTGGTGGAGTCCTCATTGTCTTTATTATCTGAAGGATTACACTCCTTATAAGCCTGCTTGATTTCTGTGTTTGAGCTAGTTAAGAGCAAGACAAAAATGCTGCCATCCTCGATTCTATCTTGTATGATATGCTTAAGCCTGTAGCAATTCTAGACATCATGTCCTCTGCCCCTATGGTATTTGTAAAATCGGCGCCATCCCAAAATCGGCTCAACTTTTCTGGATCTAGGGTTGGATCGATATGTTGGAGAAGACCCAAAGAAGACAACTTGCTTAAGGCTACGGCATAAGGTATGCCTAGATTTGTGAATGGCCTTGAAGGTTAGTTAGGCTTCTTCGACGAAGGCTTCATGAGGTTACCTTTGTTGATTTTCACCCACGGATAAGACTGATGTATGGTATGAGAAGAACTAGGGATAAAATTATCTTCCGTCTTCTTCATGAGAGTGTTAGGTTGAGGTTTTGTATGAACACCCTCTCTTTTTCCTAGTGGTTGAGTATCAAGCTTCTTACCCATTTCAGGAAGTTGTTTTTCGAATGTGAAAAATTTATTTTCCATGTGGGAAAGTCGAATGCTTAGACTATCGATGGCTCCTTCTAGCCTGGAAATTATATTGTTAATGGTGGCAGAAATCATGAAATTTCCGCTTCGGATATCATCGTCTTCAAGCACATGATTTCTTCGTTGTTACGAGGAGCGAGGAGATGAGAATAATATAGGGATCATTCCTGGTCATGTTTAATGATACTAGACCCAAGAGGATCAATCTTCTTGGATTGCTTGACAAAAGGTGGGAATGGTAGCTTGACATTCTCGATCATATCCTGGATAATATGCTTCAAGCAAAAGCATTCCTCCGTATCATATGTAGTTCCAAGCATTCCTCTGAACCCGTCTCGATCATATCCTCGATGATACTGGCAAGACGAATTTCTCTTCCACCTACGCAATATCTTTTCAGGGTCTGGGGTAGGACCTATAGGTTGGCGTTTTCCCTGGGAAAACAGTCTTCATAGAACCATTTCATATGTAGTTCCAAGGTCGGTGAATGCCCTAGGAGATCGTCCTGGCCTTATTGGTGGAGTCTCCAAGAGGTTGGCTCGCTTATCTTCATTGGCTCGCCTAGATTTATGGGTTGTGTTAGGCTTAGCTGATTCAGAGCTATGACTTGGCTTTTGGGGTACAAGAAGAGGGTAAGGATTTCATTATGCCCATTTGGTTTTCCATATCGACGACACGAGTGCTCAAGTTTTCGACAGTGGCCTGAAACGTATTATAGTTGATTAATAACCAAATAATAAAAGCTACGTCAAAACGAGACGGGTTCAGAGGAAGAAACCAGCACATAATAGGCGCAGCACACGATGTGTCCTCTAGAAAAGGGGCATCATTTATTGTGTCCGTTCTAGAGCTGCGTTCTGAGTGTGAAAGTCATTCCCATGCTCGTTATTCTTCATTGATGGAATTTATATCGGTTATTGCCATTAGGTTCAAAGTTGAAGTGATTTATGCAGAATATTTACATAAAGGTGAAAGACATATGTACAAAGAGTCGAATTTTAATCGTTTGATATGGGAAAATCAAACCATTGAAACACGTATTTGAATAAGACAAAAACCCTCAAATATCGAATTATAAGGGATTTAGGCCGAAAAGGATTTTATAAAAATAAATAAAAGACTTAAATTTACAGCGGAAAGAAAGAAGTTAAAAGAAAGAATAAAAACAAAACAACTAGTCCTCGAGGAAGAAGAAGAAGAGCAACAGCAGATAAGCATTTTCTGAAAGAGGCGCAGCATAGGCTGCGACTGTTCCAGAAGGCGCAGCTCCTCCTGCGATTCTTCTCAACGGCCTTTCAGTGTTGCTTCTTTAAAACGGTTTTAAACTATGGTTTTGAAAACGGTTTCGAGTATATTTTCGACATAAACTCTTACATAAATTATAAAAACAGTAAATATAACATAAATAGGGATTATACACCCTAGGACTTACATGTTTACGAAACGAGATTGACTAAAACGACGTTAGTGAATGCTCGACTCGATGTAAAACAAAAGGTGCTCTTGAAAAAGGATTTTAGAAAACAAATTGATTTAAGTTGATTAAGTGTAGTGTCCAAATTGGTCGGTCTATGCAAACGAGACAGGTACTTAGAATGATTTAGGCTTACGTGGTCGAGTAGATCAAGCACGTAGGCGTCTTAGCAAAAGCAAGTGGTCTTAGAATGCAAAGAGAGAAGAGACGTGGCGGACACTCGCGTGAAAAATATGTGAGGCGGAGGCCTCTATTTATACTAATCACGAGGAGGGAGTTTTTGAGGAATTAAAATACGGAAATAAATCCGGAAAGATTTGGATACTGCTGGAATCAAGCCCAGGAAGAGGCGCAGTAGGTTGTGCGTCCTCTCCTAGAGTTGTTTCTCCTTCAGCATCAAAGATTTTACGCGTTTTCAGAGTTAGGAAAGGATTTGTTTTCCTTATTCCATCAAAACATAATATTTTCGAAATCTTAAAATATTTAGATATTATTTCGGATTCCTAGAAATGTCCCGACTCATATTTGAGACGGTTTTTGAGAAAATGAAGACGGATTCTAAAAATGAAAAGGGATTTTTACCCGGAATCCAAATGCACTTTTATTACTGACAAAACGACCGTATCGGCACGTAGATGACAACAAAGAGGTTGACACGACTGTTTGAGCAGTCATTTGTCGACGATTTAATGAAATTTCATATATCATCGCTTCATATATTAAACATGCGGCCCAATCATCACTGGATGTTTGGCGAAGGGTGCAGAAACGAGTAGAGAGCCCCTACATTGATTGAGACTTGGACACAGAGAAAGTCAAAGTATAGCCTTCAGGTTAATCGAGATTACAACCTGAAGACTATGGCGATGCAAGGCGGTTCAAGGGGACTGAACCATGGACCTAACGTCGGGAACATTTTAGAGTCTATCGACTTCCGGGGAGGGTCGTTTACAGTCCAATAGACTACGTGAAGAAGATTGCCAGCCATAAGAAGAAATCATACCTGAAACACCCCATGGGTGAAACGTGACTGAAGGCGCTTCGACAAAACTCGTTTGTCTGAAGAAAACTTGGTGTCTGAAGGCATTAGGGTTGACAAGGCTTCTGAATAAAATTCATAACTTCACTGAAAACTAACTCTGAAGTCTACCTCTGAAAGGAAGGCTAGAGGGAAACCCTCTGAATGGATGACACGAAGATGTTTTTGAAGGCTTGGATATTTCGGAGTGTAGAGCTTGGAAGTAAGAGGCTTTGAATCAACAAATCTCTGGAGCTTGTTTTTGTGGTGTTAAGGCTTGATGAGGTTATGTTTTGTAATTTGGCTTGTAAATGGGGCTCGGGCTTAATGTAGCATGAGCACAAAAAAACAGTGGTAGGTTAAATGACGTGGGATCAAGTTTCCATGTCTTGGCCCCTATAGGTTGGGTATATGTGACAAGCTTGAGAGGATTCTCAAAATTTCTAACTATCTCCCTGTAACGGTCTCGAGAAGGACATAGGGTGTGCGGTAAGCTATATGGCAGTGTTAGCTGACCATTTGGAATCTTTAGCTTCAGGTTATGCCATTGACTATTGCCATTTGATTTTAGGCTAGTTCTGTTTAGATTTCGGCTTTTGATTTTAGGATAGTTCTTGATTCAGACTTTGGATTCATATTATTGGTCCAGAATCTATCTCGATTACTTTCAGGCTCTATCCCTTTGGTTTGCTTTGGACTTTGTCTTTTGATATTGGCGCATTTGACTTTCTCTTCTTGATCAATCCATTCTTCTCAGGCTCGTGGATTTTGAATCTACTTTTGAATTTGATGATCACTTGTTATCATGGATTTGGGTCAGGCTAACACCTTATGTGTGAGATAGGTTGGTCTTTAGTAAACGGGTTGCTCTTTGTGGGGAATAGGCTTGCTTCCATCACTGATCATTAACAAGGGAGATGGTCTAGATTCATCCTAAAATCTCTTGAGATATGCTCGTCCTAAACTAGGTAACAACAAGGTTTCTATTGTCAGACATAGAATAAGTAAAGAAAATGGACACGGAGTTTTGGATCTTCCACCACTCAGAACGAAACATTGTTTAAGTGTACTTACATTAACTTGGCATGTTTGGTCATTCGTTTTAATATTTTTCAAACCAATTCTTGTCGTCACAAGGAATATGAAAGAAGTAGAAAACAGGAGTATGTGGATTAAAAGTTGTGCTTTTTATTGAATAGATGAATAAATTTAACATAGACTCGAGAAGATACTAGACTCGTGGGATAGCCCCCAGGTTGTCACTAGGAATGTAAATGAACAATGACAAACACTAGGACCTATACGTAGACTCTGACTCGATCTTAGATCCAGACTCCTAATCATCACTGTTATCTTTGAAGGATTCTTTTTCAGCATTTGGTGGCTTGAATGTCTGGTCTTAATCGTTGAACCATTTAAGCATCTCGTCTTGATTGCTTGGAATGACGGTTGGAGAACAGTCGAGGAGGGTTTCTTGCTTTGCTGGAACGGTATACCCATAAGGATCGACTAAGCTATCTTGCCGTTAAAATCTGAGAGAAGGTGTTCCCCACTATCAATCATATTTTGTATAACATGCTTGAGCTTATAGCACATCTCGGTATCGTGTCCATTACCTCTGTGATATTGGCAAAAGACATTACTTCCCGGAACTTGGTCTTCTTTTCGGGTTCAGGTGTAGGTCCAATGGGCTTCACCTTCCATTGTTTCATGAGTCCCTGAAGGGCATCAGTAGATGTGATACCAATATCGGTAAATTTTCTAGGAGGTGTACCCCGTTTGTTGACATCGCTCGAGAGGATGACCTCGTCGATGTGAGCGATCTCCATTGATAAATTCTCAATGGTTTTAATGTCACAGCATTTCAAACGGGATGCATAATTTAGGTTAAGGCAGTTAATGACATGTTCAACTAATGTCCCCTCCCCTGATTGATCGAGCATTTGTGAATTGGTTTCCCTTTTCACCAAATGATTGGTGGAGGGCTCATTGTCTTGATTATCTGAAGAATTAAACTCCTTATAAGGCTGCTTGGTTTTTGTGTTTGAGTTAGTTAAGAGCGAGATAGAAATCCTGCCATCCTCGATTCTATCTTGTATGATATGCTTAAGCCTGAAGCAATTCTCGACATCATGTCCTCTGCCCCTATGGTATTTGCAATATAAATTTCCATTCCAAAATCGATCACTTTTTCTAGATTTGGGGTTGGACCGATATGTTGGAGGAGACCCAGAGAAGACAACTTGCTTAAGGCTACGGCATAAGGTATGACAATATTTGTGAATGGCCTTGGAGGTTGGTTAGGCTTCTTCGACGAAGGCTTCGGGAGGTTACCTTTGTTGATTTTGATCCTTGGATAAGACGGATGTATGGTATGAGAAGAACTAGGGATAAACTGATCTTTCGTCTTCTTCATGAGAGTGTTAGGTTTAGGGTTTGTATGAACACCCTCTCTTTTTCCTAGTGGTTGAGTATCAAGCTTCTTACCCATTTCAGAAAGTTGTTTTTCGAATGTGACAAATTTATTTTCCATGTGGGAAAGTCGAATGCTTAGAACATCCGATGGCTCCTTCTACCTTGGAAATTATATTGTTAATGGTGGCGGAAAGCATGAGCATTCCGCTCTGGATATCATCGTCTTCAAGCACATTTATTTCTTCGTTGTTATGAGGACCGAGGAGATGAGAACAATCTAGGGATGATTCCTGGTCATGTTTAATGATGCTAGACCCAAAAGGGTCGATCTTCTTGGATTGCTTTACATAAGGTGGGAATGGTAGCTTGCTATTCACGATCATATCCTAGATAATATACTTTAAGCAAAAGCATTCATCTATATCATGCCCCCTACCTCGATGGTACTGGCAATACGAATTGGCCTTCCTCCTAAGCAATATCTTTTCAAGGCTTGGGGTAGGACCGATAGGTTGGAGTTTTCCCTGGGAAACAAGTCTTCATAGAACCATTTCATATGTTGTTCCCAGGTAGGTGAATTCCCTTTGAGATCATCCTGGCCTTCTTGGTCGAGTCTCCAAGAGGTTGGCTCCCTTATCTTCATTGGCCCGCCTAGATTGATGGGTTGTGTTGGGCTTAGATAATTTAAAGCTATGACTTGCCTTTGGGGTACAAGAAGAGGGTAAAAATTTCATTATGCCCATTTGCTTTTCCATATCGACGACACGAGTGCTCAAGTTTTCGACAGTGGCCTGAAACTTCATGACTGCAGAACTTAGTCCTTCGATGGCTAACAGGATGGTGGATAAACTTCCTTGTATATCTTCGTTGGAAATTGCCGAATTCCTACCGAGAAAAAAATGACGCGCTTTACCACTCGATTCGGCGTGAGATCACGCAAACTAAGGCAACGCATAGGGGATACACGAAGGAACATATATAGGGACAAGACACGATGACTGGACTTGATTGTGAGTTCTTGAAACATCGTGAGTGACCTCTCGTGTTTGAACTCATGGCGTTTGACTTTGACTTTGACTTTAGACTCGAGTGTTGACTTTGACGGAGTGACCCTTATATCCCTGGCCATACTTACGGGTTTTGACATGGTTGAAGATGGTGCGACGCCAACACGTGTGCTTAAGACAAACTTGACTCAGGGTTTTGGGTTGTGCGTACCCGACCGTGACATTGGGAGGGTTTGCGAGAAAGATTGGAATGACTCGGTGTTGTTAGTCCTGACTATGTGAGTCGAGGTGTCAGGAATGTTCGGATCCTAACTGACTTAGGATGAAGAGATCCAAAATGATGGCGTAACGCCTTTGGACTTGACTCGAATTTGGAAGACCCAAAATATAAGGGAAGGCGAGTTTATAACGCGACGGAGTTTTGACTAAGAAAAGACTTGGTTTGAATTTTGACATTTATTCAGCCCGTTGAATTTACATATTTACAGTTTTGAAAATGTTTTTGAAAATTGGAATTTTGAAAATGTAATTTTAAGTTGCAAAAGATTCAGCCTTATTTAGTTTACAAAACGCCTTTAATTTTTCGAAAAGATTGAAAAAAAGGATTTTATAGAAAATTTGACAATAATATGATTTACAAATATGATATTAAGACTTGTGGAAAACAACACAGCATGTATACAAACAGGCATTATAACGGTATGCTGAGTCCAAGTAACGGGTTTTGGTTTAGAAGGGAGGGTTGCCACACCAAGCTATCAAACCCTGGTCTGTGGAGAGGTCCGTGCCAAATATGATTAAGGCCGGTTCCTAATTCCATTTCCTAGATTAGTGAAAGGTCTTGATACAAACATGAATAAGCATCGTGGTGTGGTTGACGTCAATCGATATCCATCTACTAGGGACAAATAAGAATTTGCACCATCGAGATGGGAAAATTGGTCGAATTGGTTGGGTTAAGAGCCTAGGAAGGCCAACTGAAACGCCCTAAAAAGGTCGAGTAATGAAGACCAACAAATGTCTTATATAAACTATCCCTAACCTTGTTCAAGTTTCATCCTTGGTTACACTAGACTTAGTCTAAGTGTACTATCCCAAACGGATTCGCCAAACTGTGGACATGGGGCCACCCGCGCCGTGCGCACCCGCACGTTTTGAGTTTGAGGCATCGGTACTTCTCCCACGGAACTTGTGTTGACAAAACATGTCATGGGCCGTTACCGCTTTGAAAGGCATTGAAACCGGTAAATGGTTTGAACAAGCCTGCATTTGTGGAGTCGCCGCCAGTTTTTGTGAATAATTGGATCCGTTCGAATACTTCATATCATTTCAAGACACAAAGAAATGACATGAATACTAAGAAATTCGTCGCCCTTAGCATTCCATGTCTAAAATAACTCTCGCGACGCCAATAAAAACTGGTGTTCACAGATATCTGAGTAAGAGGTGAGGTTACGTATTAGGAAGCTCTTATTAGAATACCTCATCCTGCCCGCCTCGATAGCGGCCTCTACTGATGATCAGGGAATGTCATTTATATTCGATATGTTGTTCGTTCAAATGCATGCAATGCAACAAGTAATTGACTAACATGTGAACTTACACTAAGTCGGTTAACATGGAATTAGCATATAATTAGGTCAAAGTTGAAGTGATTTAGACTCAAGTGTTCGTTATTGTTCATTGATGGAATTTATATCGTTTATTGGCATTAGGCTCAAAGTTGAAGTGATTTATGCAGATTATTTACATAAAGGTGAAAGACATATGTACAAAAGGTCGAATTTTAATGATTTGATATGGGAAAATCGAACCATTGAAACCCGGATTTGAATAAGACGAAAACCCGCAAATATCGAATTATAAGGGATTTAGGCCGAAAAGTATTTTATAAAAATAAATAAAATACTTCAATTGACATGGCAAAGAAAGAAGTTAAAACAAAGAATGAAAACGAAACAACTAGTACTCGAGGAAGAAGAAGAAGAAGAGCGACAGCAAATAAGCAGCCTCTAGAAGAGGCGCAGCATAAGTTGCGACTGTTCAAGAAGGCGCAGCTGCTCCTGCGATTCTTCTCGACGGTCTTTCCCTGCTGCTGCTTTAAACGGTTTTAAATTATGGGTTTGAAAACGGTTTCGAGTATATTTTCAACATAAACTCTTACATAAATTATAAAAACAGTAAATAAAACATAAATAGGGATTTTACGCCCTCAGACTTACATGTTTATGAAGGGAGATTGACTAAAACGACGTTAGTGATTGCTCGACTCGATGTAAAACAAAAGGTTCCCTTGAAAAGGGATTTTAGAAAACAAATTGATTTAAGTTGATTAAGTGTAGTGGTCAAATTGGTCGGTCTATGAAAACGAGACTGGTACCTAGAATGATCTAGGCTTACGTGGTCGAGTAGATCAAGTACGTAGGCGTCAAAGCAAAAGCACGTGGTCTTAGAATGCAAAGAAAGAAGAGAAGGGGCGGACACTCGCGTGAATAATATGTGAGGCGGAGGCCTCTATTTATACTAATCACGAGGACGAAGTTTTGGAAGAATTAAAATATGGAAAGAAATTTGGAAATATTTGGATACTTCTAGAATCAAGGCCAGGAAGAGGCGCAGCAGGTTGTGCGTCCTCTCCTGGAGCTGTTTCTCCTTCAGCATCAAAGATTTTACGCGTTTTCAGAGTTTAGAAAGGATTTGTTTTCCTTATTCCGTCAAATCGTGATATTTTCAAAATCTTAAATATTTAGATATTATTTAGGATTTCTAGAAATATCCAAACTCAGATTTGAGACGGTTTTTGAGAAAATGAAGACGGATTCTAAAAATGAAGATGGTTTTTGACCCGGACTCCAAATGCACTTTAATTACTGTCAAAACGACCGTATCGGCACGTAGATGACAACAAAGTGGTAATCACGACTATTTGAGCAATCATTTGTTGACGATTTAATCAAATGTCATATCATCACTTCATATATTAAACATGCGGCCCAATCCTTATTTGAAAAAAGAAGACTGTGTTGTTTTTGCACATTTAAAGTGTTGCTTCATAGCTTAAAAGTGTTGCATTATTTCTTGAAAAAAAGTGTTGCATAAGAAAATTAGTTGCAACACTTTCAAAAAGTGTTGCTTTTAATAAGAAAGTGTTGCTCATATTGTTGCATTAGGCTATTGCAACGAGACTTTAAGAATCACTTTTAAAAGTGTTGCCTTAACCCTATGGCAACATTATTAAGACATTTTGCAACACATTAATGATGTTGTAATAGATTCATTTTGTAGTAGTGTACTGATTCGAAACAATCTTTTAAAGGTTGTTTTAAGTGTGGGGAAGTTGGTCATATGATTAAAGATTGTCGCACTTGGTAAGAAATAAAAAGTAGGCCTAAAAGAGAGAAAACAAAGAATGAGTATAAACAAGTTATGATAACGTCTTGCTGGGGAGATCTGGATTTAGAAGATGATGAAGATCCAGATGATAGTGAAGTGGCAAATCTGTGTTTCAGCAATCTTAGCCTAGACCTATTCTCTGACAGTGAAAATGACAAAGGACAAAAGTATGCTGAGTTGTGTCTTATGGGAAAATCTGATTCTGAAGAAGAAGAAGATGAGGTAAGTTTTATTCGTCTTAAGAAACAAGTTAAGAAATTATCAAAACATTCACTCATTGAATATTTTGAAAAAATTATTGATGAGTGTCATGAACAAAATCTTGAATTAATTGAGTTAAAAGAACAAATTATTGATATTGCTAAAGAAAATCAAGTTTAAAAATCAAAGGTTAGGAAACTGTGTTTTAAGGTTACCACTGATTCAGATATAACCTTAGAATCAGTTAAATCGCAAAAGGCTATTTTAGAATTAAGGTTATAGATCATGATGTTATAACTAAAGAACTAAAAGAGAAGAATGATTTTTTAGAATTTAAGGTTATAGCTAATGATGTTATAACTTCAGATCTAAGAGAGAAAAACAACCTTTTAAAATATGAGATTATAGCTCATGAAGCTGTAACTTCAGAACTAAAAGACAAAAACGATTTTCTCACACAACAATTGAACGATTTGAAGTCCAAATTGAGAAATACCAAAAAAACAACATTGTGTTGAAGTCCATATATTAAACAAAAGATTTCTTGACTTTCGCGAGAATCTCTTAAAAAATAATGTTCCTAGAGAGTCAGAATCTGACCATAAAGAGTGTCACAAAGAGATAGAGTCGTTAAAAGATTTACTTAGACATGCTAGAATGGTTTATGACAACTTTGAAGGTAGCATTAAAGTTCTTAATTTCCTATCTGAGCAATCATATAATAATATGAAAATGGGATTAGGATATGAGTGCTATAGTCGTAGAGACCATGAAAAATGCAAATCTAGCCCTTCTAATCCTGATTTTAGAAAAAGGATATATGTTGATTTAACG
>VHZZ01003203.1:71094-81282 GCA_009801015.1 Silene noctiflora | reverse complement strand
TGTTTCATAGTTACTAGATCGAGTAAGTGGGGGACTCGATCGAGTAGGAGTTACTCGATCGAGTGGGTTTTGAAATCGACCGAGTATGTTTTATGTCAGACCCTCATCAGTTTTTGGAAGTTGTAGGTTCTCGATCAAGTGTGTAGTAACTCGATCGAGTTTGTCCTACCCGACTGAGTATGTGTAAGTACTCGATCGAGTGCGTCCTTGTGCGGGCTGTTACTGCTTTGAGTCGTAGGCTATGTGTTTACGTTTATCCTTTTTCTCTAGCTCAAAGAAATGATGCCAAAGAGATCAGCAGCGTATGTTAAGGCTCATGAGATGAGCATTGAGGATATCGTCAAGATGATCGAGCACCAAGATGCACTCACCGAGACTCTTAAGAGGTTTGGGAAGGAGAAGGTGACGGGTGAA
This sequence comes from Silene noctiflora, assembly GCA_009801015.1. Classification (NCBI taxonomy): domain Eukaryota; kingdom Viridiplantae; phylum Streptophyta; class Magnoliopsida; order Caryophyllales; family Caryophyllaceae; genus Silene; species Silene noctiflora. The sequence continues at coordinate 80,868 of VHZZ01003203.1, read as the reverse complement.
CACTTTTCCAAGATGAGTACTACCATAGCTCGCTTCAATCCCACAACCTACTTAGGCACGGGTGAGCCGATCTTGCTCGACAACTGGCACTGTGAGATGGAGAATATCCTTGGGGTTGTGCATTGCCCAGAAGAGTTCAAGGTGGAACAGGTTGCGTTCTACCTAAGGGGCTCATCTGGGGAATGGTAGGATAAGGTGAAGGAGAGTGCGCTAGAAAACTATCTGAAGCAGGGTGAGACCGCAATTCCGTGGTCCGAGTTTAAGAGGGCTATGAAGAATGAGTTCGTTCCGGAGTATGTTCGTAGTACGCTGAGGGATGCGTTTGATGCTTTCGTGATGTCTGAGGGTATGACGGTGACTAAGTACTACCATAAGTTCAACGAGAAGTCCAGGTATGCTGAGGATATGGGGTTGACACCGATCAATTTGGTGCTTCGGTTTGAGAAGGGGTTGACTTATAAGATCATAGAGAAGCTACCGACAGGGACTCATTCGGATGTGAAAGAGGTGTATGAGAGGGCTGGGAGAGCTGAGAGATTGGTCGAGCTGGCCAAGGAAACCAGGGAGAAAGGTTTAGAGAAGATGAAGGCTAAGAGTGAGGGTGGTGGCTATTCTAGCTACAAACGGGGCAACCACAATCATCCTAAGGCTTATTCATCGGCGTCGTGGTTAAGTGGAGGATCTTCATACGGCCATGGTGGTCGCAGCGGTGGTGTTAACAAGAGTATCTCATGCTTCAATTGTGGTAGTGTTTGCCACAAGAGACATGAGTGTGTTGATGCAGAACGGGAAAGTCATTGCCTATGAAATTGAAGTCTTATGAGGAGAATTATTCGACACATGATCTGAAGCCTTCGGATTTTCACTGGGATGAAAGTTGTGAGACGGTGTTCCAAACATTAAAGGAGCGTTTGACTACAGCTCCAGTCTTGACTTTACCTGAGGGGATTGAGAATTTCGAGGTGTATACAGATGCTTCGAAGAATGGGTTGGGTTGTGTGTTAATGCAGAACGGGAAAGTCATTGCCTATGCTTCTAGGCAATTGAAGTCTTATGAGGAGAATTATCCGACACATGATCTGGAGTTGGGTGCAGTTGTATTTGCTCTAATGATTTGGAGACACTATCTATATGGGGCGACCTTTAAGGCATTTTCTGATCATAAGAATTTGAAATACATCTACACTAAGAGGGAGTTGAATATGCGATAGGGGAGGTGGATGAAGCTCATTGGCGATTATGACATGGATATTGTATACCATAAAGGGAATGCAAATGTGGTAGCAGTTGCGTTGGGTAGGAAGAGTGTGCATTCATTATGTACAGCCATGTCATTGATGAGATTGAGAGATGAGGTGACAAAGATGGGGAATCATGTGATCAAGAAAGCGGATGCTAGAGGGGATCTGACAGTTGAGCCAGAGTTGTATGATAATATTCAGAGTAACCAGATTCTTGATTCTAAGATCCAGGAGTGGAGGGCTAGAGTGGAGAAGGAGACAGTGTCTCGATTCTTTATTTATTCTGATGGGAGTGTTCGGTACGATGGGAGGTGGTGTGTGTCTAAGGATGACGAATTGAAGAAGCTGATTATGACAGAAGCTCATTGCACTTCGTATTTAGTACACCCGGGTTGTGATAAGCTATATAAGGACTTGAATAAGACCTTTTGGTGGCCTGGGATGAAGAGGGAGACAACAGAGTTTGTGGCTCGATGTTTGACTTGCCAGAGAGTCAAAGGAGAGCAGCGAAGACCGCAGGGTAAGATTCAGTCTCTTGAGGTTCCAGATTGGAAGTGGGAATCTATCTCTATGGATTCTATTGTGGGATTACCGAGGACTCAGCACGGTAATAACATGATTTGGGTGATCCTAGATCGGTTAACCAAGTCAGCTCACTTTATTCCCATGGAAGATACGTGGAGTATGGTACAGTTGGCGAATGGTTGCAGGAAGAATGTAGTGAGACTACATGGGGTGCCAAAGGATATTGTGTCTGACCAGGATCCGAGATTTATTTCTCAATTTTGGCAAGAGTTGTAGGAATTGATGGGTACTACACTGAACATGAGTACAGCTTTTCATCCAGCGATAGATGGACAGACAGAGAGGATAATCAAGAACTTGGAGGACATGTTGAGGGCATGTGTGATGGAGTTCGGTGGTAGTTAGGAAGATAGGTTGGATTTGATCGAGTTTTCCTACAATAACAGCTATCATACGAGTATTGGGATGGCTCCTTTGGAGGCTTTGTATGGGAGGAGGTGCAGGAGTCTGATATGTTGGGATGATAGTGCAGAAGCTGTGGTTTTAGGACCACAAATAGTATAGGACATGGTTGAACAAGTAAAGGTAAAACGGCAAAAAATGAAGACGGCTCAGGATCGACAAAAGAGTTGTGCGGATTTGCATCGTCGAGACATTGAGGTTCAAGTTAGGGATAAGGTTCTTTTGAAGGTGTCACTTATGCGTGGAGTGATACGATTTGGTAAGAATGGGAAGCTAAGCTAGAAGTTCATTGGCCCTTATGAGATTCTGGATCGTGTTGGCGAGGTTGTATATCGTTTAGCCTTGCCATCAGCTTTGGATCGCGTGCACAATGTGTTTCATGTGTCTCAACTCCGGAAGTATGTGAGTGACCCTTCTCATGTGCTAGAGGTTGAGAACATTGAACTGGATGAATCCTTATCTTATGTGGAGATGCCTAAGGAAGTCTTGGATCACAAGGTTCGCAAGACTAGGAATGGGGAGACGGTGTTGCTAAAGGTATTGTGATCTAATCACAACATTGAGGAGATGACTTAGGAGGCAGAAGATGATATGAAAGAGCACTATCGTCATATTTTTGAGCAGGTATGTTGGTTACGGGGACGTAACCTTGTTTCTTTAAGGGGGGTAGGAGATGATCGCATAGGTTTTCGCATAGGTTTTGCTTTGTTTTGAGTCAGTTTTACTCAAGTTTCGGGTTGTTTCGGGTTGTTAGTGTTGTGTCTTAAAGTTGTGTTTTGAGGTTTATACTATGTTATAGTTGAGTAGTTGCGTAGTTGCGTAGTTGCGCAGCTCGAGTATTGATAAGTTTTCTTTTGGTTTAGGTTTGAACTTCAGGGACGAAGTTCATTTTTAAGGAGGGAAGACTGTAATACCTCGGGTATTCTGACCTTTCAGTAATCTATGGAGTGGAGGGTACTCTATGGAGTAAGTCTTTGGGTACTCTATAGAGTAGAGGGTAATGTATCGAGTAAGTAAGAATCAGATTCTGAAAGTGTCTTGTTCGTTAGTTACTCGACCGAATTGGGCGAACTCGATCGAGTAGGGGTTACTCGATCGAGTACGTTAGTTACTCGATCGAGTAGATGTGGTATTACAGATTTTTATGCCGGGTTTGATTTTAAAGTAACTGGGGAGACTTTTGTTTTAAAACGACGCATCTCTCATTTCATTTTCACTTTCATAAACTTTCACATCTCTTAAACAACGTAATATCTATTTTCCACTTTACTCTCTAATCAAGGGATTGTGTTCTACTTCGTTTGGGGCTTTTTATATCAATGCGTTCGTCGTATCGGGGGTAAGACTCTTATATCATTTTTATGTTGATTCAGTAATTTTGTTTAAATCCTAATTGGGTAGATTGAGGGTTTTTGGGAGTTATTGTTGCGTAGATTTTAATTAAATGTTTATTGTATAAGAGGTGACTTCGTAGAAGAGAGATTCTGATTTCTTGCGCTAGCTTTGTGATTTCCGCCTCAGGTAGGGTTTCCCTACTCAGTTATTGTGTAATTGGTTAAGGTGATGTGGTGATATAAGTATAATTATGATTATGATGGTATTGTTTGATATTGGCATGTTTATCAGATTTATGGATGATTGTTGGTATTGTATATGGTTCGCAAGCTCGCCCTTGGCTGAGTGGAGTCATTTGCGGGAATGGCTTCACGCCCTTGTTTGCCTCTTGTAATTCCCATCACAAGGGGGATGTGCAATTTAATGATCATTGGGTTTTGCACTCTATGGTTTTGAGTGTGGCTTAGGTGGTACGGCTGCGGTCCCCACTGGCGGAGTGGTTTACCTGTTGTGACGAGTAATCTAGCAGGACTACACACTTGGTGTGTAGGCAGGTGTATGGAGTATTGTGGAGTTGGAGGAATTTGATTCTGTGTTGTAATTATCTTATCTTATTATGCAATAACTGACCCCGTATATGTGCTTTGAAAACTGTGTTGATCCATTCGGGAATGGTGAGCAGTTGATTAGCAGGTATGCCTTGGAAAGCTCGCGGGTTGCTTCTGGATGGAGCCATCACATGGTCATTTAGCTAGTCTCCCGCTTAGTCCTATAACAGTTTTGGTTTTTATTAGTTTTGGTTTTAGACAGTTGTATCGTATTTTGGAGTCTAGGTTTTGAGATGTATGACTTAAACTATTAAAACTTTAAATGTTGTTTCGTGATGGTCTTTTTTGATATATTGTACCTCGGGTAACCGAGATAGTAGCATCTCCATATGTTAGGGTGGCCTTGGTAAGGAACCTTGGTATGTAGCGGTGTTACAACTCCTAACTTTGCGGTCCTCACTCAATACATGAGGGTTATGGTTCATCCATAGCTAATCGAGAGAGGGACCTCTCTTGCTACTGTTGGTCCAGGACTCATTCTAGAGGTATGAACTGTCCTTTCATTTCTTTTACTTTTTATTCGAAATAATTTGAAACTTGAAATAGAATTTTGAAATATCCTTGCGAAACGATAGATCATTTAGCCTTTGAGCTTGCAAATATCCTATTTGCGAACGAGATTTTAAAATGTATATTCTTCCTTCCTTTCATATGAACAAAATAAATGAGTCTCGAAAAAAAGCAATTGTCATTTCTCTTATATGAATAAGAAAATGATCATGTAAAGACGAAGGATCGACTTAACATGTAAATAAATGATTATTCTTGCAAACGAAAGATCATTCGATATTCCTCTTTCTTAGGCTTGGGTTTACTCGTACTTCGCCGGCTTCGCACCCCCAAGGACAACTGACGTGGCTAGGGAGTACCCTGTAGTGAGGGACTGGATCGTTTGTAAGCAGAAAAGCCTGCGGTCTTCTTACGTCACCTTCAGGAGGGGTGTCAATGCCTTGTCGCTTGACAGCGTAAGCATTTCTATTTTGTATTTTTTTTACCCTTTCCTTTCTAATTTGCCTCGGATTCATTACCCTTGTGAATCTTTTTTAGTGGACGCCGAGACTCTGGGAGGCTTACACAGGTGCACCAGCCTTCGTGGCTGACGTTCTTAGGCCTTGGAGCTCGAGTAGGCTTCTTCTTACGACGCCCATGGGGCCTTTTTAGTACTTGGGCGAGTGTTTGGCTCAACACTGCCTTTGTGATACCTTCACTATCCCCATCGATCCTTCAGGGACAATGTTTTAGGAGCCCTCCGAGGCTCAGAGGACGGCTGACCTTGCTGGGGCGAATAGCGACGCCCTCTTTCTTCCCGACTTGGAGTACTCGGAGTTTGTGCTAAGGAGATTGGCGTACTGGCCGATCATGGTGAGTATTTTTTACTTTTTTGTTATTCAAATAATGATTTTCTTAAAAATAGTGTCAGAAATGACAACTTCTTGAACATGGAAGGAGATCGATGAGGCGGACATTGATCCCTATTTTCCCCTCAGATGCTACAGTACGTGAGTCCATTGGTACGACGGTGTCTATGGAGGTTCCGTCCTTTCCTGAGTCGGTGACGGAGGCTGGACTTTGATAAGTGCATAATTTATATACTTTTACTCTTTAGATTAGCTCCATTTTTCATGTCATTTAGCACTTATCTTAGTGTTTTTGAGCTAATATTGTATTTCTAGTTGCATTTGCTTGTCTTAACATGTTTTGTAGGTAATTAAGCTTTTAGGAGCTAAATTCTACTAAATATGCAAGGCTAGAATGCAAAGGCTAAGTCATGAGCAAGAGATGGACTAAGTGTTGCATGTTGCATGGAAATGATTTTGGATAAAGAACAAAAATGCAAATGAAGTCAATAAGAAAGTCAAGCCCAAAATCAAAGTCCAAATTAGAGTGGAAAACATGGGATTCCAAATGTTCTTAGGATGCCAAACGAAGATCATAAACCGGGTGATTAATCGCACAATTAAACACCAACATAGTATTCCATGGGATTTAATGCATGAAATTAAGGTGCCCGGGCTAGAAACCCACGTCCCCGATCGGGGATTGGCCCCTTTATGCGCATCCGTTACTCCCTTGTTTCCTTATTAATACTAGGCCTTGTATGATCATTCGACACCACTCCTTACACCTCTCTTACAAATTTTTCTATGTAATTATCTCTAAATAATATTAGTTAGTTTAGTTTAGCTTAGATTATGTTAGCTTAGTATTTCATTTTAAGCATTCCTTTAACATATTCCATTTCTAATTCAAGTTTATTCAAGTTATTGTTCTTCAATTCCTCTTCCTTTGTGTTCTTCAATTTCTTTACGGTAATTCTATTTCGTTTTTATTTATGTTAGTTACATTATAGTTTTACATTATGTTTACATTTTCATTTAGCATTTGCATTTGTTATCATACGAGTAGGTAGAATCTCTAGTCTAGGGATTAGGGGAGTCATGTTAAATTGATAATAAAATATTTTGCTAAATTGGTTTAATCACTTATCATCTCTACCATGTTTGAATTGTAATGTTTAGTCTTTGATTTATGGCCATAATCTTTTGACTAAATTCGTTATACATTTCTATAAGTCGAGAGGCACGGCAATGTATTAGAACTTAACATGTGTAGTAGATCGACCTTGCTCATAGTGAAATCTTGTTAGGACCCGATTTAAGGCCGATGGTAAAAGTGAAAGCTGGGCATCTTAGGCCTAGATGATTATTTGTGTTTGTTAGTTTAACATCTATTTAAATATCAATTTGCATGTATGAACCGAACTTCCTAGACGACTTTTATTTTATTGTTTGCTTTTATATTTTTACTTTACATTTACCAATCAATCAACCAACCCCCATAACTTGTGGCTAACCAAGGTAAACTTCTAACCATCACAACTAATTAGCAACCACCGCGCTCTCCGTGGATTCGACCCCTAAATACTACATTAATTTGTTGTACCTAGGGTATTTATTTTTGCATAGGTTAGCGACGACCTATCAAATTTTGGCGCCGTTGCCTGGGAGCACGGTTTTGTTTGTTATTTAGTTGTTGGATTTTATCTTGTCTTGTTCTAGAGAACACTTTTTCCTTGGGATTGTTCTCACGATTTTCTTGGAGTTTTAGTACTTATTTTGTAGGTATTGAAACTTTGCCGTTCACAATGTTGGATCGATTTGCCCCGCAAAAAGTGTATGAGCCTTTTCATGATTATCTCGATCGATTTTTTGCCTATGTCGGTGGTCTCAATTCTATTGGATACACCTTTAGTGAATCTCACTTGAAGCAYGTCGTGCTTAATGGCCTAAACTTCGAGACCCGTGATTTGGCTTTTTGCTTGAGCGGAGGGAATGTCTACTGCTTGGTTGGGGAGGAACTATAGCATTTCTTGAATTCTATGGCCTCCRAAATTCGGGAGATGGTGTGGCGACAAAGAGTTAAAGAGGAGCTCAAAGAGATTGAAGCTCGTTTGGAGCAACTTTCTCAAAAGGAAGCAAGTGTAAGAGCACCTATTTTCTCAAATTCCGCTCTTGCCCCATGYGASCCTATTTTCTCTTGTTTCCCCTCTCCACCCTCTCAATGTAAGTCTTTTGCCCTTAATGAATCTAATTTATTGGATGATGATGATGATGACGGTCCGATTTTAATTTTTAAATCCCCCTATAGTCATGCCAATAGAAAACGTAGAGACTTATGTTGATGATATTGACCATGAAGTAGATGATACCCTTGCTACAAATAATGTTTTTGAAATTTATCATGAGGAGGATGACCCTTCAAATAAGGATTTACCCGAGTTGTTTGAAATTTTAGAAAACCCTTTTGTAGAGGATGTTGTTGATCCAATTGAGGTMGATRAAGGACTAAGTACTATTAATTTAGAAWATGAATGGGATACACCTCCCATTGTTGATGAGTCCTCTACCCATACTTCTTCCTACCACCCATGTGAGACCATTTATGATTATAATTTGTCTACTAACAATTTGTTTCATGGTCTTAAGCATGACGCTCCATCTCTTGCTGACGAGTGGAGTGATWCGGTGGTACTATTTGAAGTCTCTCATGTGTGCATTGATAAGTTTTATAAATATTTATCTTTGATATTCTATGCTAATATCTTATCAATTGCTCACATAGGTTTTCATATAGCTCATGCGCAGGTATATGATAGGCTTCTACGTGATTTAACGTGTTTTTTAAACACGAATGCTCGTAAYGTTACGACYAAAGTCTAGCAAGACTTTAAATGGCGCTTCTCGGGAGGYAACCCGAGCTTTTTATGCTTTTACTTTCATTTKGTTTGTTTTTATTTGCATTTAAATAATTGATTAATTTACGTTTTAGTTAGCTAGTATCATTTGGATCCCCGAATACATTCTAGCTTGGGGGAAGCTAGCTAATTAGTAAGTTTTTCATTTGCATGCTAGTTTAGTTTTGCATCCTCATCTCCCTATGTTGGTTTTTCTTGTTTTTCTTTGTGTTTTTTCCGCGGTTAATCCCGTATTACACATTGAGGACAATGTGTTGTTCTAGATTGGGAGAGGGAATGCATTTGCATTATAGTTGTATTTTTGCATGTTAGTTAGTTTGCATCTAGTTAGTGTAGATTTAGAGAGAATTTTTGAAAATTTGTGTTGTTTTTTTTGCTCTAATTCTTTGCTTGTCCTACTTATGCCCTCATGTTTATCTCATTTTTAGCTTGATAACTTTTGATTCGTTTTATTGACGGGATTGAGCATACATGGGGATGTCTTGACATAGTAGGTGGAAGATGGATTTTGACCAAGTAAGCTTGATCTTGACTTTTGGCAAGCCACAAAATGGTAAGGTAGAACCTTCTTATAGGCCATTTCATTCTTATTTGGTCTCACTTAGGTGAGTGGTAGGTCTCCTTATCATGTGTGTTTCATCAATACGCATAAATATGGTCTCTAATTTCAATTCCTTGAGCATTACTTTCATTTTGTTATGCATTTTTGAAGCCATTTCACATTGATACATTTGCCCATTCTTTTAGCCCCTTCATATGTTCATAATTCCCTAGCTACATTATAAATTGCCTACCCTTGTTAAGCTAGTAGCTATTCTTTGATGTTGGGATGCTCATTTTGGGATATGCTTAAAGATATATCATTGTGAATTGGTTTGCCGGAGTTGCCGGGTTTAAGATGAAAGAAAAAGAGCAAAAGAAAAGAAAAAAAAAGAAAAGAAAAAAAATGAAAAAACGATGAAAAGAAAATAAGAAAAAAGAGATGAAAAAATGTTGAATTTGAAAAGAAGAAGAAGAAGAAATCTCATGTTATTATCGATATGTTTTGGAGGATCTTCTTATGATTAATAATGTAAAGAAGTCTTATATCATCATTGTTGTTTTTTGACTTCTTATTGGGTTATTTGAGTTTGGAAATGAGCATTCTTGACTATGGATGTTGCTAACTTAACCTTAGCTCCACATATCCATAAATTATTTGTTCCCCCTTATGTCCCATATCAAAATAAAGCATTCTTCTAACCCTTTGGCTTCATTTTTGCTTGCATTTGATTGTTTTGCCTTAAGTTTTGAATTAATTACCATATTAGATTGCGGGCACTTTCATGAGTCGAGGATAGTTGAGTGT
>VHZZ01003202.1:63280-75653 GCA_009801015.1 Silene noctiflora | reverse complement strand
GTTCATCATTATGACATTGTACTTGACGTTACTGTCATCAATAGAACAAAGGAAACCCTGCAGAACTTATGCTTGGAATTGGCAACCATGGGTGACCTGAAACTTGTGGAGCGTCCACAAAACTATACTCTGGCACCTGAGTCAAGCAAACAAATCAAGGCAAATATTAAGGTCTCCTCTACTGAAACAGGAGTTATATTTGGAAATATTGTCTATGAGACTTCAAATGTGCTCGAACGCAATGTTGTTGTCCTCAATGATATTCACATTGACATAATGGATTACATCTCTCCTGCCTCATGTACTGATGTGGCATTTAGAACTATGTGGGCTGAGTTTGAATGGGAAAACAAGGTACTCGATTTTAGTTTGTACCCTCTGGAGCATATTCTCAATGTTTCCTCAATGATATTATTAGTTGTTAGTATATTTCCATAGCTGCAAGAGGCCTTGAGGCATTAGGGTTATGTTTTTGTTGCAGTATATTGTGCATACCCCATCTCTTCTAACTCTTGATTTTTCTTCTAGGTCGCTGTCAATACCGTAATCCAAAACGAGAAGGAATTTCTAGACCACATCATCAACTCAACCAACATGAAATGTTTGACGCCACCGTAAGTTCTTTACTCTTGCTGCTTTTTTAAGATGACATGTTCCGTTTGCTACACATTTGCAGAGGCCTAAAGTTCTTTACTCTTCCTGCTTTGTTAATTGGTAGATCGGCCCTGGAGGGTGAGTGCGGATTCCTTGCAGCAAACCTTTACGCTAAAAGTGTATTCGGAGAGGATGCTTTGGTCAATGTGAGCATTGAGAAGCAGTCAGACGGAAAGCTAAGTGGGTATATCAGAATAAGGAGTAAAACACAGGGCATTGCCCTAAGTCTCGGGGACAAGATCACTCTTAAACAGAAAGGAGCTGCTTAAGTAACTTCTTGTCTTTGATCCTTGTGAATCAATCAGAGTTTCCCTATTCCTGCTTCAGAGTTAATTCATTTTTTGATCATACATCTCTATATGCGCCCTGTGAAAAGTCTCCGACTTCACTATTGAATTTGTTGTCCCTCTTCAGGTTAGTTTACGGCGGATTTTGTTATCTGAAAGTCTTGAGATATCCTTTTCCCCATCTTTTCCTCGGTCTAGCTTCTTACCAACGAATATTTGTATAATTTAGACATCTTTGCCTGAGGTTGTATGAATAGCTTTTTGATTGTTTTTTGTTATCCAATTTTTCCAATTCATTGACTGATTTGACTTGCTGTTCATGGTGTATACATTTATACATATATATAATGCTGCAGCTTGAATCAAATTTTCTTGAATATTTACGTGAATTGTGGCATATTACTTCAGCGATTATGCAACCATCTTATAGGAGACTTACTACCGACTGGTTTGAAAAAGGGAGTACGAAAAAGGGAGTAAGATTTGTACATTTGTACTCCCTCGACCTCTAATTCATTCTAAACTATCCATTCTTATTGTAGTAAAAACAATGTCCTAACTATCCTTCTTAAATAAGGGTAAGATTATCAGCAAGACTCTTCAAAGTCTAAGACTCCGCCGCATAAGCTTTCCGCTAACTTTTATTATTTCTTTATTGTTCAGATTCACATAGGCCCACCTCGGACTTTATACATTGATAGATTATTAGTATTTTTGAGTGAGTCTTTTCTCCCAAAGTCTTGTCTTGAGGTTACCAATAATTTTAAATATTTATCTCATCTAAACGACACCAAATAACTGTATTGGGTAGTATTTTAACTCATTTTACACTTAAAACGGATATAACCGTACTAAGCAAGATCAAAAGTGGTGAGAAAGAGTGGGTGTAGAGTTGGGAAGAAGAGAAGAGAATATGGTTTGAGTCATTGGCTGCTAACTGATCTCCTGTTATAAGTGTCCCACAATAGACTACTCTTTAAAGCTCATTGTCCTCCCATGTTCTTGTTGCCTATCTATGTTTTATGACAGAATTGACTACTCTTTTTTATCTTTTCTTCGGGTCTTCTTTCCAGCCTTCTCTAATATATGGTTAAAATAACATTTATTTTACCAACTTCCTTGACATTTGTTAAAAAAAAAATATCCATTTCTTTTATTTAGATTTTGATGTCTAGTTTTCGAGGGCAACTTGTTTAACATAAATTAAATTCATAAGCTTATAATCGTGACATGAAAGAATTTGGGGAAGAATAAATACTTATTTATTGCACCACCCTTTGGTCCTCACTTAAGTCACTTCCTGCCGACACAGTACACTGAATAGTAATCATTGTTTCAAAGGCTCATTTGTTTACTATTTATCTCTACCATAATTATTAATTAATGCCCACTAAACCATATTTAACTCCATAATTACTAATGAGATGGAGACACAACGATCCACCGATCTACCAAAAACTTTTATGTCAATGAATTGAACTACCATGTTGAATCTTCGACACGATCTTACTATTAACAGATGTCAACTACCATCGTTTGTAAAGTTATAAGAGCTGGTGCTCATTGTTCATGACCTGGGTTTAAACCCCGTCGGCCCAAAAAACAAAAAAAAACAAATACTATTATTGTAAGACGGTATTATACAAGGATTTGCAAAGGTAAAGAATGATTAAGGAAATGTATATAGTTTTATCACCTAAACTACTATTGCAATCAAACCTTCTTACAACAGGAATAGTTGAAAGTTGTATGAGTGACATTGTATAATAATTATATAAATAAGTAAATCTATGTGAATAAAACTATTAAATACAAAAAATAATACATATATATATATATATATATATAGGAAGAAATGAATGTCAGAGGAATTATAATTGTTCATCAGAATTCTCGACCGGTAGGCGATACTCAGCTCATCTGTTCACCAATCAAATCGAGGCCGACAAGGAGAAATGTAATACCTTGGAATAACAGGAAGTAGAAATGCACACCTTGTGCAGATAACAGGCTTCTTAGAGATGCAGTGAGTAATAAGAAAGCCAATGTGAGTTCTTTCCTGTAAATTTTGTTCATTTTTTTCTTGGCGGGTTTTGGAGTAATTTCTTGTTGCTCCTTTAACTTGTTCAGCTCGAAAAGGCCGCTATCAGAAGCACCACGGGTTAGGTGGGTTTGAGCCATTGCCTTGGTTTCGCGTTCTTCCAAGGCAAATAGGTCGGTCTCTGAGGACCGACCTGCTTTTTTGGTGACGATCCATTCATAAGAACTGCCTAATTGGAATAACCCGGAAATCATTGCATTGAACTTGGTCACCGACATTGTGTTTTCAAATAGGAGGTAAGGGATGATGAAGGGGAATGATCCTGGTGAAGGGAGTACGTTTAGGAATGACATAAAAACTGGTATGTAACAAATAACCCAAAGTGGTAGTTCGGCTTCAGGGACAAACATGGTCAAGGGAAGAATAATACAAAACAATGTGAAGGAATAGAATGGGAGGATAAGTTTTCGAAGGAGGAAGAATAGTAGGATTAGGTTCGATTTCTTCCAAAACGGTATCTGCAAAAAGTAATACAGTATTTAGAAAACATAATAGTTAACTTTTCATTTTATGGTAGAAAAGATGATTTCACACTAAAAGCACAAATACTTAAAGGCGGTCTACATAGGCATTATTGTAAAATCAAATGTTATTAACCCAATTAGAGTATGGCATAGTTACTAAAGGTTCTATTGTAGGGGTAACAGGGTACGTAAAGCTGTTTTACATAACACTAAATTACCTTGGACTTTATGATGGCTGGTAGGCATAAACGAAAGAGCTGCATCGGACCAGAATGCCAGCGATGTTGCTGTTTTCGGTATGCTTCATAAGATTCTGGAACTTCACATATAACCTGAAAGACTTCAGATATCAAAAAAGTATCCAACCTTCTACTGTTTTTTTATTTCGTGCACTTAAAGAGGCACAAGGGCAGTGTTAATGGTGACTGGTTTTGAACTCGTATTACCCAGCTGGTAATTTTACAATTTTACCAGCTAAACTAGCTGACATGTGAATTTAAGCGTTTATTGTGTCAATAAGATTATGTGCTCTTCAACTCAAATTCTGTAATCTGAATTGAATCGATTGTACTTTAGTTCATCTAAATTATGTTCAATTAAGGATAGCTAAATCAATCTACTCAAACCAGATTACAGTAATACTTGTACTAACAAATGAACTTGAAGGAATCTTTCGAAGTTGACCTGTACCCAACTGAAGTGAAATTACTGAAATCTCAGTTGAACTAATCTCAGTCTATATTGTTGTTTATAGACGGAAAGAACAGGGCCTCGCAGATTATGGAACCAATGAACGGTACATATCCTTTGGTAAAGGGATCAAATATGCTTACTAGAGATTGAACCATGATCAACCAAAAAAAGGGACTTACCCTCACATCGTTGAGGTAGATGAACTTCCAGCCATTGAGATGAGCGCGGACAGCAATGTCCATATCCTCAACAGTAGTTCTCTCAAGCCACCCACCTGAATCCTCCAAAGCTTTGATTCTCCAAACACCAGCAGTTCCATTAAACCCGAAAAAGTTCAAGAACATGCCATTAACCTGCTGTTCTACCTCAAAGTGAAAGCAAAGGTTGACATTTTGAAGCCTCGTCAGCAAGTTCTCGTCTTTGTTCACAAAAGACCACCTGGCTTGAACCAATCCAAGATTTGGATTATCCTGCAAAGCACCAACCAAAACACATGTTAAAAAGTTTTCTCCTTTTAGAGACAGTATTTTTGTCTTTTGCAGTTGATATTTACCCAAAAAATGAAATGCATTGAATTGGTTGGTTTGAATGATCCGAAAGGGAAAATGTCACAAATTCGAAAGAATCTAAAGAGCCATGTGGATAGCAAACCTTGAAATGAGGGACAGTTAGCTTAAGGAAATCAGGATTGGGTTGAAAATCAGCATCAAAGATGGCAACATATTCATAATCTTTGACATAATCACAATTCATTGCAGACTTGAGATTCCCAGCTTTGTAACCTGTTCTGACAACGCGATGTCGATAAATAATGTTGATACCCTTTTGGTTCCACTTAGAGACTTCACTCTTAATCAACCACTGGATACTCTCATCATCAGAATCATCTAAAACTTGTATCAAAATTCTGTCTTTTGGCCAATCAAGTTGACAAACAGCTGATATTGATGTTTCATACACCTATTATTAAGCATCACAAAACCAATCTAAATCAGCATTCACATGTAAGATCGTCTCATATTCATTTACGCGATACTCAAATCACTAAAATAACACATAAAACTGCAATAAAGAATAAGATCATGACTGATCAATGATTAGTTGATTACCTCTCTTTCATTACACATTGGAATCTGAACCAAAACCATAGGGTAATTGCATCCAGGGCTTTCAGCATCATTAGACTTAAACGGTTCGCCTTCAAACCGAGGCTTAATCTTCCTCACCTTAATCCAAAAACACCCCAAACAAAGCACCAATCTATCAAGGGACTGGATCAAGAACAAAACAACACAAAAGTTTGAAAGAGACTGAATCCAAGGAGCAATAAAACCAGCTCTAAACCCGACCCAGCCGACATAAACCTCATGAAACCAGCCTTCAATCTCAACAGTTTGAGGGATATATAAGTTATGATTCTGAAAATAATGCCACCCATTGAAATGAGCAACCACCTCAAAGCATAAGAATGCTAGAGTAGTGATCAAAAACCCGAGAATTATTCGAAACAACAATCTTCCTTTACTAGATTTATCATTCTCCATAGTAACACCTTGCCTAAAAATCAACCTTTGTTTTATAGTTCCGAGTAACGACCAAAGACCATTACCAAGCCAAGCAAGACAACCAGCTGCTCTATGAGCCCTAAGCATTAAAACCCATGTAAATTGCTTTGCATTTTTACCTCTATCTTTATCCATAGGCCTTAATGGTGAATAAGGTGACTCAATTTCAACAAGTGAGTAATTTGGATTCTCCATTTTTACTACAACTGGAGTTCCTCCATTTTTTGTTTCTTTTACCCACCATTTGCTCATCGTAAATTTTTGGTTAAGACAGCGCTCAAAACCAAATTTAATGAAGGCAAAAATAAAATGGGGGTTGTGACCGTCTTAAGCAAGACCTACTGTTTGCTCATATCTACCCAAAGATAACTAAACTTTCTGCCAAAAGAATGAAAACCCAGATCCAAAGTTACAAACTTTTTACTACCCAATTACAGTTTCTGTGCTATACTGCTGGGGAAACAGAAAGCGTCCTGTTAACCCGATGCAGGAAGAGTCTCACCAAACAGCGATGACAGGAATGAAACACACAACAACAAGGTAAGTAAAAGAACAACACTTCAAATCTATGCAAACTCTTCAATGTGATTAAAATCAGAGAAAAACACTTCAAATTAATTAAAAAAAAAAAAATGAAAAAAAATAACCTCAAATTCAGTGATTTCACACTGAAATGCAGTAGAAAAAACTGAAAAAGGACAATAATATAAGAGAGAGAAAGATCACTAGAAAGGGAAAGCTAATAACTCTCTCAAAGCTTCAAGAATAATGGACTATAAAGAGAAGGGAAATCTACCAACATGGAAATTACCAGCATATAAATTAAAAAAATATATAAAAACAGGAAAGTTACTAGAAAAACAAAATGTTTTTACTTTAGGAGAAAGATGATGTGATTAGTCAACTAATTTCTTAAATAATCATATTCTAATAAATTCTTAGTTTAACACTTTTTTTTTTGTTTTTGCTTGATTTTGTTAATTAAATGATTGTTTAAGGTTTTAAGAAGATTGACTAATGACTAGATCTAGAATGAGATGCACCAAAAGAATAATGCTTTCAACTCATAACAATTATTGCGTGTCACCGTCGTATGATGCGGAAGATAAAAAATGACTACTGTATAAAAACAATAATTATTGAGAGATTATTTTACAATTTTAAGAAAAAAATGGCACTAAAAATAATAAAATAGGTACAAATCATGATTAAGGATAAAACGGGTACATTTTGTATGTAAATATGAACAAAAATTAGTACTTGTATGTCACGATCGACAACAAAACGGTCACGAAATACAAATAAAAAGTTACGAAAGACTGGTCTCTCAATAAGTTATTGAGAGACCGTTTCTCCCAAGTTTTAATGTTTTATGCTACAGAGTGACTATGTAAAAAGTGGTTATTTTATGTGATATAAACAATGGTCACTTTTTAGCATAAAATGGTTATTTTTTAAGCAGTCTACTCTTTGCATTCCGTGGTTTAATAACCTGGTTCAAGTTCAATAACAACTCACGTACAGGTAGGTATTTTTGACAATGGATGTTGCTAATTTTTTTGTTTTTCTGACAATTGCTATTTTAAGGCAGGAATAAATAAGGAGTGCAAAGAGGCAAAAAGCCATGTGAGAAACATGGAGTAAAAACAAAGTTTTTAAAAATGAAGCTAAATAGGAACTATAATGTATACCGTCATGTTCCTTTGAACTTTAAATCAAATTTTTTTTAAGTTTAGTTCCTTTTATAAAATCAGTTTAGAAAAGTGCAGATTTATAAATTCGGTTCAGATTTATAAGTTCAGTTTAGAAAACAGTTCAAAAAAAATTAGGTCATGTTCTTTTCAACTGAATGGACCCGAGCTGAGCTGAATAGAGCTGAAGTAAGAGTTAATTTGTAAAGCGATGAACTGAATAGAGCTTAGATGAACTGAAATTAAGTGAGAAAGTATATGGCCTTAGTTCAATTTATACTCATTTTCTTATAAGTGCAACTCTTATGAGTTCAGTTTAAGTCCTATAAGTTCAGTTCAGACAAATTCAAATCTTATAAATTCAATTTAAAAAAGTTTAGCAAAATTAAGACCAAAAGGCTAAAACTAATAATCATTCTCATACTTCAAGATATTTACCTCTCTCTTCAATAGCTCTCAAAAATATAAATTAGTATTATGATATGTATATTCATATGATAGAACTTCCGACACTTACTAAGTTAATTTGTGGTGAAATCAACACTCAAATCGAAATAAAGTTATATTCAGGAAATTAATTAAAATAATGTTAAGATGTTATGGTGTATTATTGTAGTCATTTTATGACTTTATTGAGTTTTAATTTCTTGAAATTAAAAATAGTTTGGAAAAGTATGCAATCATACGACTAAATTGTGTATCTATTAGAATATATGAAATGAATTTGGTAAATAATGTATAATTTGTTTCCCTAATTGTAGCAACTAATTAGGTATAATATCGTTCGTAATTAGATTACGATATCTCGTAATTAGGTGTATAATACTCATGATTTCTCTCGATAATATTTATGGATTACATTTTCCCAGTATCAAAAAATGATACAAGTCCTAGAGTATAAAACTATGCATTAGCAAGACATTGTTTAAAAGATTATTGATCCGCAATGCTATTTATGTAGGCGATACTATATAAAATACGAGTATACTGTAATTAAATTAACATATCCATAAATGAGATTAGGAGTTGACATCGGGTCGGAATGGCCACTCTAACTTGGGACCGTCCCATGTGAGGAGGTGGGGTGGAGTGCTGGACCAAGGTTAAATCCCTCAAGTCTTGTCCGCGTATGACCCGATAGACAAAGTATGTAGGGAGAGGGGGGTTCGACTGGGATGGTTGTTGGCTAACGGGCCGTGATTTCTTATGAGGCTGGCTAAGTTAGGCTGGATTGACCAGTACTTTGACCCACCTCTAAATGACCCCGATGATAAAACAACGAGTGTAAATATTCTATCCAAAGTTAAATTCATGAAATCAAGATTAAAGAGCAAACCTAAATTTATATTGTCCAAATTTAATCTACACCGAATGATCTAAATTTAGGCCCGTGTTAAAGTGTCCAATTATACAAACCTCGTTACTACGAGTTACTCCGTATGACATTAAGATAAATATCCGTTTGTAATCTCAAATCACTTTCCAATTTAATAAATAAATAAATAGTGACAAGACTTTTTTTGTGTAATAGTTACAAGACTTTTCTTAATCCAAAAATAGGAATGATAGAGAAAGGACAATAAAAGAATGATACTCCCTCCGTCCCGATCATTTGTTTTCCTTTTCCATTTTTGGGTGTCTCAATAAATTGTTGTCCTTTTTATTTTAGGATTGCATTTGATTAGTAATTTGATCATTCACACTTAATTAGGTACACTTGTCATCTTATAATAGGTCCCCTTCCATTTCCTTGGTCTTTGTGCCAAAACCAAAGGACAACAATTGACCGGGACGGAGGGAGTATTTGAGAATAAGGGAGAGATTATAGGCAATTAGGCAAACGAACATTACATATCCCAATTTGAGTATCGAGGCTTTTGTCCGAGTTATTGTGTCTTTGTCACATGACTCATATCTTAGCATCCGATTATTTCTAATTCGAATGACCGTGCTCAATAACCTGACTTTAATGTTTATTATTTCATGTAATTTCATAATAATATACCTGTAAATAATTTAAATTGAAAATGACCTGACCCAACATACTTGAATTTTTACGAATCTGAATTAACCTGATTTAAACTGATCCGATCCATACCTGATTGGATTGAACCGTTTACCAGGTTTAGTGTAACTTTAGGTATGCGATGTGATAATTAAGTAGAGCTCATCAGGACGGTAACTAGTTCGAAAAAAGTAATTTAACATTGATTTCGATTCGCTAATTAATAATCAAGCTCTAATAAAAGTAGTTTGGGTTTTAATCTCATAGTCAACGCTGAGTTTTTTTGTTAAATGAGATAAAGATTTTTTTTTTTTTTTTTTTTAATGAGCGCGCTATATCACACGTGAGAATCAAACCTCTAACTTCATAGTTAGAGTAAGAGAGTTCTGACCACTTAGACTATCACCTCCGGGTCTCTCTAACCATACTTATTTAGTTATTACGGAGTACTTGCTAGTGACTTGGTGAGAAGAGCTTCTGTGTTATCTTATACCCCTTGTATACATAGCCTACAAGCTAACATTTGAGTTTAATTGTTCAATAGCAATGTAGCTAGAGTGTGAGTTAGCTGTAAGCTTAAATTCTGACTTTTTTGCAGTAACGTTTTTTATTTGGATAATGATAGGGCGCTATTGGATGACGTCTAATCTCGGTGTCACCCTCACATGCACCTCTTATTATTAGGGTCCTACTTATTGCATGTGATGTACTCATGTACCTATTTTTATTGGGGTTTCCACTTATTATATGTGAGAAGGTGACGCCCAAATTCGATGGCGCTAATTCATTTTCCTTTTTTATATAATGGTTTTACCATAACTATGTAAAATAACGATATTTAATTTAGGATATAAAAATAACGATATTTAATTTAAGATATTTAAGGGCCTTAAAGCTCCATCAATTATTCTAACTAGTTTTACCCCGTGCAAAATTGCACGGGTATGGTTATTAAACTTGTTATTAAAAGAGTTTAACAAAGTTACAAAATATTGAAATCAGAATTCCACGAAATCAAATTTTAAAGTACTAACCAATATCATACATAAATGAAAAGTAATCGAGTATATACATAATTTAACGACGATACAAATATTAGGAAATCTTTATTATCTCATTTCAAAATCATTATAAACAACATTAGTGTTTGCTTTTTATACAGTTGGAATATTAAATAAGTAATTCACCACAATCTTTAAAGCGAATAAAAACTTTTGGAAAACATGAAAAAAATATTAATTTGATCATAATTTTTTGCTTGATAAGAACCAATTTCTGATTGGAATTGGACGCCAATTATATGTGATGTTACCCATTGAAATTAACTGTTAGCCAAATTAATTTTGATGAGTTTGGAAAACTAGAAAAATGAGAAACAAAGGCGATAGTGGGAAGTTTCTATGGTCATGTAAACAATGCGGGTTTCACATTTGTTGAACTTTTTGAAAAAAAAAAAAATTATATGATGACTTGGATGAACGAAGTTGTTTTAAATGTTCTTGGTCTAATATAGATAAGATTTATTATGTTATTATCAAATATTTCAGTCGAGTCTATCTTTTGTTTTAAAATTATTGCAACTATATGCATGATTGAATATATTAATGATTTAAAAAATATTTTTTAAAAAAGAAATTTGGGAAAATTGGTATAATGGGAAAATTGGTATAATCAAAATTAATCATTCGAGTTTATCTTTTTTTTTTTAAAAAAAATGGTATATTAAAAATATTTTTTTAATATATCATAATCATCTTAATAATAAAGATTATTAATAATTGAAAATTTGGTATAATTAAAATTGGGAAAATTTATATTTTAATATTTAAAAATTAGTATATAAAATTCTTGTTAATTTTGTAGTTTATTATTTAATATTTTTTTGCAAGATACGTATAAAACATAAACATTTATATACAAAACATGGCGGGTTTTGCGAAATTAATTCCAGATTATTTGATGTGGGTCCCAACTTTACGTTTAAAAAAAAATTGCATATAATGACGTGGACGCATGAGGATGCTTGAAATGTTCTTGTATTTATATAGATAAGATTCTCAACCCCCAGCCCACACAACGGCCAACGGATGGTCATAGTGTCATACGTATGCTAAAGTTTCACATTTAAAATTTCTTGCGGTTTCAAAATTCGAACTTCGGGATGAGAATCATAAAACTCGAATACCACAAAATAGATCATCTTAACCAAAAACAAATGATGAATGTTCAATTAATTATTCTCATACCATAAAAAAAAAAATTAGTTACAATTATAATTTAAATAATTACATAAAATAACAAAAATACAAGTTCTTGATATGCACAAGTTTTTATCATCAATCATAATCCATGAGATCATGAACCATACCCCATCCTTGATTTGATAATGAGAGCATGTGAAATAACCGATCAATTTCATGTTATTGTCTTCATGATATCAAACCTGAGCCAATTTAACTTGTACAATCAATAACATATACAGATAATACTTCTGATTTAAATTTTAAATGCTTTCTAACTCATCTTGTTCTGCGTAAATCGTTTAATGCCTATAAATATCGTCTTTTAACTCCTTTTTTTATTCAAAATAACTCAAAATTATACATGCATTTATCACAAATTCTTGTTTAAGACGACAATATTCGTTTTATATTTAAAACAAATCAAGTAAATAGATGAGATAAAGGGAAAAAAAAAACATTATACAACTGGTTGTATAAAAGCATTGTACAACCATGTTAAATGTAACTGTTTTATGTATGCTTTTGGAGCTTTCAAGGACTTTTAGGTTATATTTTACGGAAAATGCACGCGGTGCCCCTGAGGTTTGCTTTTTTGCCCGAAATACCCAATTTTTTTATCCGGAAAACTTTAAGAGGCCATAACTCGTGTTTACGAGTTCAGAAAGTGATA
>VHZZ01003202.1:22194-45755 GCA_009801015.1 Silene noctiflora | reverse complement strand
GAGAAATATTAAATATTTATGGTGTGCAAATTTAATACACTAAAAAAATAAAAACTCTATATACCGCGCAATGGCGCGGGATCTGTACTAGTTGGTGATTATAGATTTAGAGCAATTCCACTTGTTTCAAGTCGTTTGATAATTTGCGCTCTTTCCAACTGAACATATTCATATCGGTGTCGCTGTGTTATCCTTTCGATCCCTCTCCCGTTGAGACTGGGTCCTCTCGAGTTGGTGAAACTCTTGAAGGTTTCAGCAATTCCACTTCATGCATGTTGGTAGTCGATGACAATAATTCGAATTATAACCATACGCCATTAATTAACAACAAAAACAAGAAGTCGAGCTGAAAGTAGTTTGACCTGTACTCGATATGACCTAGATGAGGCCTGAGGGTGATTTCTACAAAATGGGAAATTTTAATGAATTGCAATTCTACATTTGCTCTATTAAAGGGGAAATGAGATTGAAGTATGCCGCTACTGATGTACATCGGTCACCGAACAATGCCCTAATGATCAATATCTTAAAATAGAGTTCCACAGATCAGATGACTTCTACGTAAACAAGAACCAACCCGTGTTTCCAGAACGGGCTAAAGCTCTAACAGGCGATTTGATTGTTTACTCCCCGACATTCACACCAAACCCAAATTTGTAATCTTTCCTCCCGTGATCAACCTGCAAGGATACAAAATTCAATAAGAGAGTGAAGATTAGCTACGGTATATACATCATTGTCCAGCCTGAACGAAAGAGTGATGAGCACAAAAAAAAAGGCATTAAAAAAAAGGCGCTACGAAAAAATGTCGACTGCAGAGAAAGTCTCACCTCTGCAGAAAGTAAGAAGCCAAGCCCAGGGCTAAGCCTCTCTTCAACAAAAGCGGAGACACACCCATTGGAATCTACCTTTCCTCTAACACGTGCCTGTCAAGGGAATGAACAGACATGAATTTCGTTTTACAATGGCTCTAGCCTCTAGCTAGGCGTCCCTACGGCCCTGTTTAGGACTTGGGCGAGGTAATGTATAAGTAGACCTAGCAAAACTCACATAATCCAAACCCGAAAAGTATAAACCAGAAGTATACCCAATTCAAAAATGACCTGATAGAAACAACCCACCCGAAAATTATCATATATGAAATGACCTCACAGATGACTGATTTGAAAAGGGATAGAAAAACAGACCCTTAATATCTATGACCTCCCTTGACGGCCACAAGGACAGTAACCACCGGACCTGAGAAGATCAGATAATAGTGTGCGCGACATAACCAAACCCTCAATGACCCCATCCAATTGACCCATTCGCTAAGTCTAGGTGCGAGAAGAGGGCTGGCTATGTGTACAGATTACAGACTACAAGAACATTAGAAATTACAAACGTCGACCAAAGCCTGAAAAGTGACTTAGATTAGGAAACTGAATGAGGCGTGTTTTAGAAGACATGTGGATCAATCCATTAGTAGAACAGAACTCAATCCCAGAAAAATTTTACTCCTGTCGATTCACAAATACCTTCTATTATCAACAATAGCACAATATTTAAAAAAAAAAAAATCAATTTACAAAAGGGGTGTAAAAGTACATGAGATAATTATGGAGTATAAAGTAAACTAAAAATGTTACACCCACGAACAAATTGGAAGGTTTTTAAGAATCAACCAAAGAATGAAAAATGGAAGATATTCGTGAATCGAAGAAGTATCTCTTAACAATGATGTTCCATGCAAAATTGCTAAGTGCAGAGCACTATTTACTTGGCAAACTGCCGATTGTGCTATATTCAATGTGATTTGGCAAGGAAACTGGGCACTAGCATCACATGACAATTGTAACACACATTTTTGCTAGATACAATAGAAAGAGCAATTATGGTAGAAAATACCTGGCGAAGCATTGCGTCATAACCAACACCGGCGGTGACATCTCTTGACATATAGTTGTACATGAGTTCTGTAGCTAGAGAAACCTACACCAGACACAAGCCGTCAAGCTTCAACGCAAAGTTTTTGAACCACAGTAGAAGTTATCCAAGTGATAAATAACCAACTCACCTTCTCGGATGCCTTGTGAACATAGCTAAGGGCAACCATACCTGTGTTAGCCACTTGTCCAGTTGCAACCTACATGTGTAGCAGAAAACATGACAAAAGGCAAACTGAAGTGCTAGTACTGTTTATCGACGCGACACATACTCTTAGCTAGAAGTAGGGCAGAGTTATGTTGTTTGGTAAAGTTATGTTGTTTGGTAAAGTTACCCAGTAGACTAAACTACTCTTTACTACACAGATTCTTAGGTAGGAGTAGGATGGCGATATTTAAAGTATGTTATTATCCAATAACTTTTACTATTTTTAGCATACCAAATTGCTACAGCATGCATCCTCCCCTGGAATCACCGATTGTTACCTTACCCAGAATATTCTCTTCCATATCATCCAGGGATAGATACAATAGTAGGTGTGCAGAAAACAAATACAAGTGATGAAAAGAGGGTAGGGGAGTAGACAGAACTTATACTAAGAGCAGAGATGATGAAAACAGTTACATGTGTAAGCTACTTGTAAAATCTGAACTATAGAAAGAGGACAAGTGTGTACTTCCCGAGTTCCCGCAACCATACCCTGGTTAAGAGTGTTGCTCCAGAAACTCGGAAAAATGATAAGGCATATCTAAAATGTTGTATTGCTTGACTTAAGAAACAAAGTCGACAACCCATCCTAAACCTCAGTATGGTAACTGGACGACATTTTCACTCACTAATTTAGCAAGGACTATAACAGACAAAACGATTTAAACCAGTAAGAAATATTATACGACTCCCCCGTTCCAATCACTTCTATAAATTTGTGGAATACAAGTGAGTAGTGTTTTAACCAAATGTATAAAATTGATTGGAATGGAGGGAGTATATGGGAGAGAAAGGGAAAATACCATCTTGTCATTGCTATATCGAGCAGCGTAGCCCACACCAGACTTTCTATGTTGACCAGTATAGAAAATCTCACCACCCACAGAAAGATTTGGAGTCACACTCTGTTAAGTAGGTTCAACGGAACATGAGAAAAGTAAACATAGGCGTAACAAATATAATCGAGTTCATCTTCACAATAAAAGTGAAAAAAAAAATCCTAAAAGGAAATAAAAGAATTAGAAATCAAACCATTAAAAAAATGTCGGTTTCTTTACAGAACAAGACATTAATTTCAAGATTAATGTATTCAGTCTAGAAAAAATAAAAACAATTTAACTACATTACCTGCATGTAGTTGGCCCCTAAAAGCGCACCACTCCCAAATTGAACTTGCGCCATGTAATCACTACCCTGAAGAAGCGACAACCAGAAGTTTCTTATTCCATAGCATACATGTTAAAGCAACAACCCTCGTATTCTCATACATTAGATTCTTTAATATGAGCCCAAGCATAGTCTCTAAAAGACATATGCCAATAATCTTTTAGTCCATTATACCCATAAAAACGAGATGAAATTTTGCAAGCAGCTATTAGGCCTTCCTTATCTAATTTTGTGCCGATAGAGAGAATAAGAGAAGGTAACAGCGAGACAATAAGGTCTTACCTTATAGTCAATAGTACCCATCACTTGAGACATATGAGGCTCGCTTGTAAGCTAAAAATTCACGAGAATTTATGTTATTCAAATTATCCGAGAGAAATACAACAACATTGGATTTAAAAAAAAAAAAAAAAAAAAAAAAAAACACTTACCTGACCGTTGGCCTTCAAGGTAATATTATCAAGCAAGTCATACTTAAATCTTCCGGTTAATCTACCCTCATGTGATATCCTTCCAATAAGCATCAGCTGTAAAATGCACCCCGATTCAACTAAATATTATTTCAATACATGAGATAGGCTAGTTTCACAGGTTCATAATGTCAACCGTCAACATCAGTGATTATCAGGCCATTCTTACCTTTGGGTCTATATAATTAGCACCAAACTCGTAATTGGCGGTAGAGATTTTGATAATATCTGAAGACCGAGACTGGACTTCCATAGGCCCCATGGTCGCACTGATAATTATTCACGAAGCTATTAAAATCATATAAATAACAGCAGTAAGAATTAAAAATCAACATCACTAATTAGTGATAGATTAGTAGACATTACCTGTGACTAAGGAAGAAATTTGGGGTAAGTGCTTTATTGAAATCAAATCGCGCCCCTTCAAAGACTTCTGGCTTCAGAGACACTGTCACCAACAATGGCAAATTCAAACTTTTGCACACAAGCAGCAGGGTTTAAATTTTTGTTCCTAGAACTACTCCGTAAAGTTACCTACAAGCATTCACATCGACAACTATTTTCGCAAGAGCATGAGACTGTCTTATAGAATGCAAGAACCAAACAGATATCTTTGAATTAAAAACAAGTAGCCAAACTACTTTCAAAAGTACTCCGATTGTTATAAATTGGCCTCAAAGCTTCTACAGTTGCTGATTCATGGGCACATGCGACAATTCGTATGAATATCTATTCTTCCACTGCTAAACTACACTTCAGATCAGAATTTCAAGTTGCATCAACTGAAAACTCAAAGCACACAATGCCAAACCAATTAACAACGCACAAACCCGACCATTCGAACAGCAAAAAGCTAAATTCAAACACCCCAGAAGCCAAAATCAAGCAAAATCACTCCATCGGTATTCAAACACCTATACCTAACATCAACAATCAAAAACCCCGGAAGCTCAATTCACGAAACCGATAATCCAACTTTACAAAAGCTACATTCTCAACTAACCATATGAACAAAACAATTACTCCTTCCGACTCAATCATTTGTTTACCTTCGATTAAAATACCCCTCATAAAGAACGAACAAAAAAGGTAAACAAATAATCGCCACGAAGGGAGTACCCAATAACATCAAATAACCCAACTACACCTACAATTCTATTAAACTAAAGTTACAAACTTTAACATCCCAAAATCATAATTAACCCAATAAAACAACATCAGCATAATCCCCTAAAAAAATCTTCTCTTTTTTTTACTAAAATTGTCAAAAAAAAAACACAGAATTACGCAATTAAAGTACAATAAAATTGATTAAAAAGATACAGGACTAACTCAAAGCTTCACGATGGAGTTCTTCATAAGAAATAGGAAGAGGGAGATTTTTGTAATCAACATGCTGATCAGCTTTAGAAGTATCAGAAGGTATTGTTGTTGGTGGGATTGCTGCCATTGTTGTCAAAAAAGATTTTAACTTTGATTAATTAACAAATTAATTTATGTGGTATGAATAAAACCCATAAATTATATGTGAATTTAAGTTATTAAAGATGAAATTTTGGGGAAGAAGAAGAAGGGTTAGATAGATAGATTGTAGGAAAAGGGGTTTAGAAGGGTTTTTGGATGTTCTTTTTGTTTGGTGCCGCTCCTTTTTTTTTNCCTTGGCATATTTCCTGCTTCTCTATGTCCCTCTACCAGTTAAGTTGGAAGTGATTTGCCGCTCCTTTTTTTTTTTTTTTTTTTTTTTTTTTTTGAAGGTTTGTGGTAACTTGGTAAGTACTCCCAACTCCTAATCTATTTGTCGTTTTGATTCTATAGTAATGATTTTATAAAATTGATCCGACTAAAATTTAAATTTGATTATTGACTAACCCGGTTTGAATATTTTCCTCGGATCGTTATTATCTCCGTATAATTTGATAATTGATAACAATCCACTCGAAAATGACTTGAACCCAAAATACAAATCCTAGCTCGACTCAATTGTCTCATTTACCAAGTGTAACTGTGAGTTGTGTCTATATGACCTAAGTGCATATATGAATTAACTTAACAGGTAACTTCGTAAAAGTTAATAGTACTTATGATATGGGTTCAATAGGTGAAAATCATTGATATGACCCGGAAACACTACACAAACCCGGCGCGAAATTAGCTAATTAGGGTTAAGATGTTACCCGTTTAAGTAATTGGGTTGACACAAAACTTAAATGGGTGGATTATGGTTGGGATCTTTTGACACAAATCCTAAATGAATAACCCATTTATTTAAAAGTGTCATATACTAGTAATATATTTGGGCCGAGTCAATAATTCAACCAAACAACTTATAATAAACAATTCATTCAGCGTTTTTGAGATAATTGGGCTATAAAGCTTAATTTATTTTACTTCTTATTCTTATTGGGTTAAACGAGTTAAGTGCATTAAAAATAACCCGCTTAAAAATACAAATAGTTTGGATTGGGTTATAGAAAAAATAACTGGGTTGGGTTAGGATTGAGACAAATGACTTGTTTATGTAATTGGGTCGAGTTAAGGTTGGGCCGTTAGGGGTAGTGATGACTCGTTTAAAGTTGATACGGATACGGACACGACACGACTTGATCTGTTTACCACATCTAATTTAAACTCCGTAAACATCTCATTCGTCCTTATGATTCCTTTAAAAAAAGGGACTTGCTAAATCCTGCGCACCAATTTAGTCAATCCCGCGCATTTTTCCCCTTTATTCCGGTTATACCCTTCTCATTTCTCACTTCACCAAGAGAGAATCAGGTGAGAGAAATAAGAGAGAATTAAAAACCCCTCAAAAAATGAGAAACGTGCACCCTCCTAGCGTCGCCGACCACCCCTCCGAACCCACCTATGCGCCGCCGCCGCCACAAACCTCGACGTCACACTCGACTTGAAACGACAAGAGGGTGTCTATTAAGAAATTTGCTCGAAAAAGAACATCCAGACGCCTATGAGCGTGTAATGGAGCAACAAATTGAAAGCACAATATGGCGTGTATTCAATCATTCATTGTTTAATTTAATTTTGCAACTTCCAACTTTTTGGTGATTGTCGCTGATTATTACCTTGATTATTTGCAGAATAATGTCAAGAGTGACTGCATTCCCAGTTTTATCAATTGCTAAACCCTAATTTTAAAAATAAATCTTTTTTATTAAAAAAATAGTAGTTAATCGATTAAAAGACGGTATTAAAATCGTTGTTGATAAGACTGAAAAATTACACATGATATACACGAATTACGATCCATTTTTGTTGAACTATTAACGAATTGGTTAGGTTTTGGGAGAGAGAATGAAGACATCTTTTTAATTATCTTATAAGACGAAGGGCACTTATGAAATATTAGGGACAAAATGCGCGAGATTGAGTAAATTGATGCGCGGGATTTAGCAATTACGTAAAAAAAAACATCAATGCATGTATTTCTAATGACTTTCTCATTGCTTGGTTTTAGGACAGATGTCACCAAGCTTATCAATTACTTGTAAGAGGTGTTATTCATGTCAAAGTCCTGGTAAAAAGGTCAATCCGGTCGGGTTCGGCTCAAGTCAATTTCGAATAGGGTCATTTCGTGGTCGTAGACTTGAAGTCGAGTTGGGTTGGGTTGGATCAGATTGGGTCAATTCGGGTACGGGTCATTTCCGGATAAACTATTATCAAGTTATTTGTAAATAATAATAAATTTACGACAATCAATATTCGGATCGGTCAATTCGAGTTCGGGTGTCGGATCGAGTTAATTTTGCCACTTTAACATGTTAGGTTTGAATTGAAATCCAGTCGATATCAAATTTACCTTTAACTTGACGGTTTCTGGAAATTTCGGTTCGGTTTTTACGGTTCCGATTTTACCTCGTTGACTCTTTCCCACTAGTGTGGAACTCTGAAACTACTCGTATTATGGAAGACGTCAATTTTAGAAGGTCGCTCTCAATTGCAGCAATGGCGGTATCTTCACTTCTCTTTCGTTTTACTCTACATTCGCACCTTAGAAACTCACACATTGTTACCTTAATTAAGCCCTATGTTTGTTAATTCTTGCAATTTCGTCGATTTTTTTGTCATACTCGTATGTTCTTATCTCACCTTAGGGTTTATAAGCCGTTGATTCATAGTTTTGCTGTTAAATTATTCTTAGGTTTCGCCTTCGCTTTCGCTAACTCCGTGAATTGCGCGCTTCATGAATTGCTTACAATTTTACTGTCATTGTGAGATATTTGAAAACTTTTATGCAATTGATTGTTGTTGATCAGTGATGCTTGATTGTTTGGACAATGCAATACAATTTAGTGTGGCTGCAATTTATTTATTTATTGTTCGAATTAGGTTCGGAGTTTTTATGCATATAATACGGTACATTGCTAGAATTAAGTCCTTTTAAGTTAGCGAATTTGTTGTTGCACTGTTACGAAGCTCCGGGGTTTCACAGTTGACCTTATTGTGAATCCAATTTAGTTGAAATTGAAGTGTTGTTTATAAGAGTTATAGTATAGTTATGGGATAATCGTTGATTGGTTGCGGAGTTGCATCCGCTGAAAGATTGACCGATTGTGTCAGATGATGTATCGATATCTTGAAGTTGTCCTTGCAAAGGGCCTTCCAGTTTTCTCTTTGATCTGCTTCTGGTTTGATTTTTTTTGTCCCCAATAATTTTCACTTTTGGGACCTTTGGGTCGGTTCCACTTAATTTTATGTTTTGGTACCCTTACGTTTGACTAATTCGAGTTTGGTAACTTAAGATTTGAATAATTTCGGTTTTGTGACTTGGGATTTGACTAATTCCTCTTTGGTGACATGAGGTGTGACTGTGATATGTATTTCACTTTGGTGCCGCTTTGGTGACTTGAGGTATGACCTATATTTCTCTTTGGTGATGTAAGGCATGAAAGATTTCTTACTTATGCTTACTTAATGTGTAATATTGCCAATTTTCTTTTAGATCAAGGACGTTTTAATGTATTAAGTGCTGAAATGTGCATCAAGTTACTATTGTGGTTAATTTTGACATAAATTTGCAAAAAGCTTCTTTACTATGTTGAAAAAACGGTACGTTTTGAATGAAATTTTATTGATGTTACACTTCAGGTCACCTAAGTGAGAGTTATCCTAAATCTCAGGCCACGAAAATGGTATAGTGAAACCTCAAGTCAGTAAATTGGAATTACCTTAAACCTGCGGAACCACATCGAAATATTAACATATTTTTTTTATGTATCATGTTTTGATACCCTAAATTAAATCAAAGGTATAGTTTCTATAGTTAATGGAGAGCAGGGATGGAAAATAGTTCGTTGCTGAATGATTAGGATTTAGGAACTAGGAAGTCATAGACTCATAGCTATGTCGCGAACTTGTAATGTCTATGTCCATGTACCTCAATGCTGGTGCTTTGCATTCTTTGCATACAGATAGAATACCTCTTTGAAGCAGTTTTGGCTACAACTGTATTTGGAACATAATTTCGAAAGTACATGGAGAACAGAAATAGGAAATACATATCTGTAGAATGAGTAGGAAATCTCTTGGTGCTCTGTTATGATGGCGAGCGCACAACACAGTGTCACGATAGAGATTAGTTTGTGCGGGACATAGCCAGTCACATTGTAGTGGCATTGAAAATTGAAATAGTTACTACAAACTTTTTTTTTTTTTTTTTTATCTAGAGAGTACTTGCACAAAAAAATCTTACTCTTTATTTTTCTCTATGGCTTCCGGGTTTGTTTCCTTATGTTTGAATAACTTGTTTGATAATTTTAACTGTATATAATTCATAATTACAAAAAAAGGGGGCTATGTACACGAGGTTTCCGGCACCAACTAGTTGGTATACACTGTATTTCTGTAGCAAAAATTTTGCACAAACATCACAGTAATAGGACACTGAAACTATGGTTCCTTTTTTGTTTGATGTGTCCTGGTCTGCAGCTATTGTACTGAGCAACTTTACTGCTTTTCTGTAGGATAGACTTCCTCACTTGTTAGTGCATCTGAGAGGGACCCTAGAATCTTGAGCTGATCAACAACTTCGTTGATAGTTGGCCGTTTGAGGGGATTCTGGTTGACACACTTGCAGGCCACATCAAGTACCTGCAACATGTCTTGTTCATATCCCTTGCCTTTTAGGACAGGATCAAAGACTTCATCGTGTTTTCCTTCGTTCTTCAGCTGCTGGACCCACACAACTAATTCCCTTGATGTTTTTGTTTTACGCACCTCCATAGGTCTCTTCCCTGTAAGTAGTTCAAGCAGTACAACCCCAAAACTGTATACATCACCCCTAAATGTGGCTACCCAAGCCTGCCCATACTCTGGTGGAATGTAACCCAGTGTTCCTACAAGCTCAGTGGTTACATGAGTTCGATATGGTAGAATAAGTCTGGAAAGTCCAAAGTCAGCTAAATGTGCTTCAAAGTTTTGGTCAAGGAGAATGTTGCTTGATTTTATATCACGGTGCACAATATGTGGCTCACAGATTTGATGCATGTAAGCTAGGCCCTTGCCAGCTCCAAAAGCTATTTTTAGTCTTATTGGCCAATCAAGTTGGGATGGACCATCAGGATTCTCATGCAACCAGTAGTCGAGGCTTCCATTTTCCATGTAGGAGTACATCAGTAGCCGGAGACCATCATGCACACAATAGCCCATAAGTGATACCAGATTTTCATGCTGAGCCAGTGATAGAACTTCCACCTCTGCTTTGAATTCTCGTTCAATCAGACACATATCTCCGGAAAGCTTTTTGATAGCAATCTTAACCCCGTTATCCAAGGTTGCTTTGTAGACCAAACCAAAACCTCCACACCCAATGATGTTCTCCTGGTTGAAATTATTGGTGGCTTTTAGTATGTCTAATATTGACAGATCCCTGATTTTTGTGGCAGTGCTTGGAAAGAGTATGATGAGACTGGTATCTTTTGACATTTCGCCGGAGCTAGAGCAGCGGGAATTCATTTCTGTTTCAATCTTATCGATATCGCCTCCAGGACGTATTCTTCTCTTAGACATTATCCAGTACACTAGAATCATAACAACACAGGTGATGCCTAAGCAGACACCTAGTGTAAGTCCCAAAATTAAGCCTACATTTTTGCCATGACCCTGTGTTATCGATGGTGCTGCTTGAGTTGAACAAGGTTGATTCTGTATAACTTGGCCACATAACCCCGGATTCCCAACATAACTCGATTCTCCGAAAGTGCCAAACTGACCCCCTGTCGGAATTTGCCCTTCAAGATTATTGTGGGAGACATTGAATTGTGATAAGAAGTTGAGAGTTTGCAGCGATGTTGGAATTTGTCCTGACAAATTATTCTGAGAGAGGTCTAACACTTCAAGGCTTGTGAGGTTGGAAAATTCTGGTGGAATGCTACCTGAGAAGTCATTCACACTAAGATCCAGCACATGAAGATTTTGCAGTTGGCTTATCTCAACTGGGAGTTTACCAGTAAGATGATTGCCCTTGAGGTATATAGCGGGAGGCAGTATTGCAAGCTGATTGTATTGCTGGTTACTTGCATTATTAGGGGCGACAAAGACAGGAAGGTCAAGATAACTTCGGTTCAACTTATTGGCAGCCTTCTCTGATAATAACGCGGGCAACCTATTCAACTGCACTGGAAATTCACCTGTAAGCCTGTTCATCGACAAGTCCAAGTAGAAGAAGTTTGGCAAAGATCCAAACCACTCTGGAATTGTGCCCCTTATTTCATTAAACGACAAGTCTAAAACCTCGAGAGTTTTTATATTAGCCAGCCACTCAGGGACTTGACCCTGGAAATTACATCCTCCCAAAGCAAGGACCTGCAGGTTTCTGAACCCTTCTGGCCCTATGAAACTCTTCTCACCGGGTAAAATTTCATTGTAAAAATTCTTTGACAAGGTTAGTGTGGCAAGGTTTTTGCATGTCGCCAAAATTGTTAGTGCCCCTGATACATTGGTGAAGCTGTTGTTGGAGAGGGAGAGGAAAGTCAAAGATGGTAAGGTCACTACACTGGGAGAAATTTGCCCTGATAACTTGTTGATGGCGACTCTTATAGCAGTTAAGGACTTGCACGAGAAAATGCTTTCAGGTAAGTTTCCAGTTAAGTAATTATTACCAAGGTCAAGCGTTTGAAGTCGGACAAGCCTTGAGAAATCAAGTGTCGAGATATTACCTTCCAAGGCATTGACTCGCAATATGAGCTTCACTAGATTTGTGCAGTTCATCAAGGATGGTGGTATCGTACCACTCAACTTATTTATGTGAAGTTGCAATTGCTCCAATTTAGTGAGCTTCCCTATATCCCGAGGGATTGTGCCAGAAAAACTGTTGGAGTATAATTCAAGGATCTTGAGGTTGGTTAAGCCTAGCATTTCCTCTCCAATGGTTCCATTTATGTTATTTGCAGGAACTGATAATTCGACCAGCGACTTCAAACTGTAAATGTCATCCGGAAGTAATCCAGATACATTATTGAAACCTGCTCGAAATACTTCGAGTTCCAAACATCTCCCTAGACCAACAGGAACGTGGCCATTAAAAGCGGCGTTCGTGAAATCAAGTCTCTTAAGCTTAGGAGAACTGATACAAATTGATGAAGGAATTTGACCGTTGAAGTTCGTGTTACTGGCATTGAAACTTGACAAATTTGATCCAAGAGCGAACCATATAGGCTCAATTGTGCCATGGAATTGATTGGTTGAGATATCTATAATCTGGATGGTACCGGGGAAATTTCCATTTGGAGTCAATGATGCTGATAAAGTGCCATACAAAAAGTTGGAGCTCAAGTCAATGATCTCAAGGTTAGTCAATGAAGTAAAAAGACTATCTGGGAGTAACCCAGAAAGTGAATTCTGAGAAAGATTGAGCTGAGTAAGACTGGTAAGATTGGCAAGTGAAGAGGATAAGTTCCCTTTCAATCTTCTTGATGGTAGCAACAAACGGACAACTCGACCCGTATCGTCGCAACCAATACCTTCCCAAGATGAGCAGCAATCAGAACTAGTAGACCAATTCAGAGGTCTCAAAGAAGAGGATAAAACCCCAGAAAAGTCAAGAAGTGATTGCTGATCTTCTGGGTTGCAAATTTGTTGTTGGCAAGAAAACGAGACGGAATATAGCAGAAGAATGAAGAGAAGATGTAGATGATAGCTACTGCTATGAGATAATGAAGGTATTAACTCTATAAGCATGGTTTAAAAGAATTTATAATTTTTGTGGGTTATTTGTGATTAATGTTGGGTTTTTGTTGTTGTCTAAAATAAGGTAAAAATCTGTTATTTTTGTTGGGATTTTGATCTGGAACAGAGGAAGAAGGCATGTAGATGGGTGCTAAGTCCAATCATGTGGGCTTCCCACTTAACATGTTTGTCTCCACTGCTCTTCTTAACCCCATGGCTCGTAGGAGAGAGGAGGTTAGAAATTTATTAAACTAAAAAGTATAATAATATATTTTGTATAATGATGCTGTTGATAACTTGATAGGAGTACATTTTATCTAATTCTTATTTTGGGTTTTTTCAAAGGCCGCGTTATCTCGTTACTTAGCGATTTCTTTCTTTTTTTCTTTTTAATAGGAAAAGTAGTTGATGTATTCCTAATATTTTTTTGGGGTGTTCCTGAATAAACTTTCGACCAACAATCTCAAAAAGGTACGTGACCCATGTCTCATTGTCTTTTTTTAATTCTTGTGAAAGGAACTTTTATGTTGTCACCGGTTTAGTTTTAAGATCACTAAGTATAATCTCTTGTTATCGTAAACAACTCAATTACGCATTACAATACTTAAATCATTTCAATAAGCACTACGTATTAGTTGTTTGAGGATAAATAAATTAATATTAGACTGTCGAGGAATTAATTATTAATGAACTCCCTGAAAAGCGTTTACCTTTGGATGGCTCTGGAGAGAGAAAGACCAAAGACTGTAGGTTCCTCTCAAGTGTAATCATCAAATTAAATTAGTGGGAAAAATAATCCAAAGATTAGATTATGGATGGTGGGCATTAACTTGCAAATTAATTATTGTAATGATTCTTATCATAACAATTAACAAATGTCACTGAAAAATAATAATATTATAGTCAATAAAGGAGTGATTAGCAAAATGCATATTACTTTCAAAGAAGTGCTCCCCTTAATAATATTCTTTATGAAGTCCACCATCTTTGTTTGTTTCTTATTTGGACCCCTCTCTCCACTCACAAAGTCACAAGCAATTGCATATTTGCATCATACACTACTATGTGAATTATAGCAAATATTGACTCTTTGGGTTGTCTATTTAAAGCCACTAAATTGAGCAGGATTCTTTCTGTCCTCTCATAGTGGTTGATTAATATTTACTCATCCTCCTGTAGCATCTACTTAAATAGTTGAATAAGAGTAATGAAAAACGGTTTTACAATATCATATTGTAAAATCATATAACAAAAGACCGTAATGTCCTTATTATGGAAAGTGGTGATTGGTGGAAGTTATTTTAGTGGGGGTCTTTAGTTAATTAAATCACTTGGTTTTACAATAATACTTATGTAAAACAGTTTTATATAAAAATTGTTAAATAGTCTTATTTTCATTAAGGCATGAATGTATAATAATCATATGAACATAGGCTATACTGTTCTATTATATTCTTGCTCTCCATGCATGACAATGAAACATATATTATAAGGCAGACTTCAAAATATTTTAAAAAAAGCATGGTAAATAATATGGAGTATTTGATTATTTGGCATTTATTATCGTTATTAACATAATATATTATGCCAAGAATTATAATACTCCCTCAGTTTGAATATCAATTCCCACTACTCAACTATTGTATTTCAGTATAATCCCCAAGCAGGTATTTAACTGAACACTCACTAATCTTACTTTACATTTACTTAACTTCATTTTTTTGGTGAAATACAATTTCAACATTTTTTTCTGGAACTTGGTAATTAGTCATTACAAACATATTTTAGTCACAACTTATTTATCACCCAGCCACCCATATCATCTCCCTGTGATGGTAGGATCCACGCCTGTGGTTAATTCATGCATGACGAATAGATAAGGTGGTGTTTCTGAAATGGTGGATGTATGCGCATGAAGTTTCACCCAATTCAAATCCAACCCATTGTCATTCCTAACCGCAATAGACGATATAAGATGACGACTAAAGCAATTGTTTAATAGCATATGGTGGTGTAGTAAATATCCATTATGCGTCTATTTCTATTTCTTTATTTTTTACAAGTTGATGTCTGAAATTCAGATACAAAAAATGATGAAACTTGACTATTGTTGTTAAGTAAATTATTGGGTTTGGGGATGTCAATTGGCAGAAATCCTTCAAATAATGCAACAAGGAAAAGCAAGGAAATAAAAAACCATAAAGGATGGTATTACTCCGTAGGTGGATATTTAATAAATTGGTGATGATTTTGCAAATTCAGTTGTTGGGTAGTTTATTGCTTGTTTTGTCCTGTGTAATGCTAATGGATATATATAATTATTATTTACATGAATATGTTTAGTTGACTAATTCAAGTGGGGTGATCATTGATGGTATGCAAAATGCAACTATGAATTTAGAAGCTTTATTACTGGAATAATGATGTTTAAGGGAGGTGTGTTAGCAGAAAGATGATTTTGCTTATACCAGTTGTTGGATCTTAATGAGTGGTTACCTAAGGTTGCTTTCGACTGAAAGTATAATAGCTTACCCCAAAAACCTTCATGCTAACAATATCTGATGTTTGCGTCTTATTTTCGATAATTATTTTGTTACGGTAAAAGGCTAAGGCATTAAGGTAAAAGGCTAAGGTACCAAAAAGAGTACTAGAAAGTAGTCAAGCCTACAACAAAAAGAAATGAAACTATGCTATTCTATATAGTTTGGCTTGTAGCTTTTGGAGAGTCGCCTTATAACTACGTATTGAACACAATTTATAATGTAGAGATTAAAATAAAGGTAATTGGTATAAGATTTTATTTTTTCCAGTCCGTATATTTGT
Organism: Silene noctiflora; assembly: GCA_009801015.1. Lineage (NCBI taxonomy): Eukaryota > Viridiplantae > Streptophyta > Magnoliopsida > Caryophyllales > Caryophyllaceae > Silene > Silene noctiflora. Next base: position 29,982 of record VHZZ01003202.1, on the reverse strand, counting down.
CTAACAAGTTATGCTCTAGTGGTTTGGAAGCTTCGGCAAACCCCCAGCCAACCAGCCATGTATTCTCGGTGTGCTATAAGGTTGCACTATTGTAGATGGTCATGTTAATATAATATGAGAAAAACTCACTAACTATAAACATTATTCATATTCATATACTCATTAGTCACTAACTAAAAATTATCTTCCCCAGTTTAATTTGCACATGGATCACTCTCATGCTAATATTATCATGAGAGTCTCCTAGGATAACTTGTGTATATGGCTTGGGTAGACAATGAAAGGTTTAATAAATGTAGATGGAATCATGGGGAATCTGTAGAATAATTTGGTTCAGGCCTAGGGCTGGCCTTTGATTCAAGTGGATTTTATTTTTCCTTTATTATTATTATTACATAGTATCATATTTGCTATGAACTATGAGACAAAGACCTTATTATTTTATATATTTCAAAAGCCAACTTCGCTTAAGACGAGCCAAATCACTGGTCAAATGATAAACATAACCTTCACAATATACCTCTTGTATTCTTAATATAATCAAGTCATTCAACATTGGACAACTCACATCAACGACATATGGAGTCTAACGACAAAAACAGTTCGGTTGAAAACTTATAAGAAAAGGGATGGAGATAGAAATGTTAACCATAGGATCACTCTGGAACTTTGGGGTGGTGAGTTAACTTTCCCTTTCTCGTCGCCACGTTTCAGTGCCTGATTGGACGACACGACCCTTCAAAAAAATTAAAAAGAGAAACGAAATGGCAACCAACGATGATCAGACAAATATTACTTAATTAATTAACTTGTACTCCCAAGTGAATGATACTGAATTTACTGTTAATCTTGTATTGAAAACAATATTCATTGGCTTTGAAGAATAATGCAATAAATTAAAACGGGTCATTCAGTCGTCCGAATTTTTATGCCTGATATGAAACAATTGATAGTATTGCATTTTTCATCAAGGGTATTCTAGATGCAAAGCTACTTTTCGAAATCATAGGGGTTATGAGGGTACAAGTGAGTACATTTGATTCCTCTTACCTCTTTTAGGCAAGGGTTACTAGAGGTATCAAGGTATTGGTCAAGCGCTTTTGTCAGTGTGTGTGAGTGAACGCATTTAAGATCATCTTAGTATTTGAGATTCTACATTCTACATTTCAAGTAGATTTCCGGTTCTCCTGTGTTTTAACTTGTATATGCTGCATGGGAGCTTTGTAGTAATTGGAGCCGTTAATGGTGTTAAAGCTTCCGTTATAACAAGCATTTAGCAAGTCCATATCATGTGGAAAAAAAGCTCTGCAGGTTTGCTCTCTGTTCCTGCATACTTATGTCACTAAGCGCCATACATTAGTTCCTTGTCATAAGAAGTTCCCTAAAATAATTTCTTCGCTTCAACTTAATCTTTGGACATGATAGAGCTATGTTTATTTATGATCGACGTGGTTGATAGATGATAGCGCACAATTTTTTTTTTGTGGAGGCTTATCACTGTGAAAGTAACGGGCATCTGTTGATCTGTATGCAATGTTAATCAGACTCAGCTGCAATTGTCGGACGCAAGTGCGTGTTGGAGAGTCAGAAACGACTATTTTATGAATAACAATTTCATATTGTTGGTATAAAATATTTAAATGTAGCACAGTTATACAAGGAGTGTCGGACCTGTACATGTGGCCAATTGGCCATAGTAAAGTGTCAAAAGTAATGTAGTCTCTATGATCGAATTTTGTATATACCTTTATGACTCTCCCTCCCGAAACACGCTTCTTGTTTCTACTTCTCTATGTGTATCTCTATTTCTCTGCAATGTTTTTGATGGCCTAATATAAACAGTCACTATATAAACAGTTATGTATCTTCCACAGACGAATCTTGCTTGCTCCTGGCCGTCTCTGAGTGGCACTGCATGGTCTTGAGCTGATCTACGACATCTTTAATAGCTGGCCTTTCTAGAGGATTATGCTTTATACACTTACAAGCGACTTCAAGCACCTCCAGCATTTCCTGCTCATGTCCTTTGACTACCAGTTCAGGATCAAAGATTTCTTCATGTTTTCCTTCACTTTTAAGCCGTTGTACCCACATAACTAACTCCTCTGTTGTTTTCGGGTTGCATAATTCCACTGGCCTCTTTCCTGTCAGTAGCTCCAACAAAACAATCCCGAAACTGTACACATCACCCCTTAAGGTTGCTCCCCAAGACTGCCCATATTCCGGTGGAATGTACCCTAGCGTTCCAACCAGGTCAGTAGTGACATGAGTGCGATGTGGGAGAATGAGTCTTGATAATCCGAAATCTGCCACATAAGCTTTGAAATTCTCGTCAAGCAGAATGTTGCTAGACTTAATATCACGGTGCACAATATGTGGCTCACAAACGTGGTGCATGTACGCTATCCCATGACTTGCTCCAAGAGCAATTTTCAGTCGTATCTGCCAATCAAGTACAGACGGCCCATCTGGGTTTTCATGCAACCAGTAGTCAAGGCTTCCATTTTCCATGAAAGAGTAGATTAGAAGCCTGAATTCGTCATGAACACAGTAGCCCAGCAAAGAAACCACATTTTCATGTTGGGCCACTGATAGGGCTTCCAGCTCTGCTTCAAATTCTCGGTCTATGACACACATGTCTCCTGAAAGCTTTTTTATAGCAAGTTTAACTCCGTTGTCCAAGTTTGCTTTGTAAACCAAACCAAACCCTCCACAACCAACGATGTTCTCTCGGCTGAAGTTGTTGGTACTTTTCAGTATGTCGTCGAATGACAGATCCTTGTTTTCACTCAAAGACCCAGGAAAGACTACAACAATGCTGCTATTATCACCTGGGAGATGGGAGTTAGAGCCATACGAGTTTGTTTCTGATTCAAACTTGTTAGTGATGGCCCTTTTGAGGACCTTTCTGCTGCGTATCATCAGTCGGGTTAATACAAGAAGAATGAGGGAAATGCTTAAGAAGACACCAAGGGTAATTCCTAAAAAGAGTCTCTTGTTTCGGATTTTGACGTGGGGAGATGTTGAGTTGACCGACTCAGATGAGCAATGATGCTGTAGGATTTGACCACATAACCCAGGATTTCCTACATAACTCGATTCTGTAAAAGTGTCAAATTGACCTCCTGTCAGAATTGACCCCTGAAGATTGTTATAGGAAACATTGAATTTCGATAAGAAAGAGAGGGCTTTTAGCGATGTGGGAATTTCATTGGTCAAGTTGTTCTGGGAAAGGTCTAGTGTTTCTAAGCTTGTGAGATTTGAAAGTTCTGGTGGGATACTCCCTGTGAAATGATTGTCACTAAGATCTAGTACATAAAGATTCTGTAATTGACATATCTCGACTGGGATATTACCAGTGATTTGGTTTCCCTTCATGTAGATAGCTGGAGGCAGGTTTGCAAGCTGACTATATTGCTGCTGAGTTGCATTGTTGGGCGTCACAAAAACAGGGAGATCAAGATAAGTTCGGTTCAGTTTATCAATCACTCTATCGGAAATCAATGCTGGCAGTTTACTGAGTTGCAATGGTAATTCCCCTGATAGACTATTCATCGACAAGTCCAAGTAAAAGAAGCTTTGCATATTTCCCAACCAATCAGGAATTCCACCTGTGATTTTATTATATGACAAGTCTAAGGCTTCTAGAGTCTTGATATTGACTAGCCATGCCGGTACTTGCCCCGTGAGCCCACATCCTCCTAGGGCAAGAATTTGCAAGTTCCGGAATTGCCCTTTTTGTATGAAATTATTTTCACTTGGTAAAGATTCTTGGTTGAAATTCTTTGACATTATGAGGTTATTGAGGCTCTTACAACCAGCCAAGATTTTGAGGGTCTGAGATATATTGGTGAAGTTATTGCTCGAGATAGAAAAAAAAGTCAATGATGTTAATTCTACCATATTGAGTGATAAACTTCCTGTTAGTCTGTTTGAAGCTACTCTAATTGCGGTTAATGACTTGCATTGCAATATGCTTTCAGGTAAGTTTCCAGTGAAGTTATTATTGCCAAGGTCAAGCGTTTGCAACTGGGAAAGTCTCGAGAAATCAAGATTGGAGATGTTACCTTGTAGGGAATTCAACCTTAAAATAAGCTTTACCAGATTTGTACAGTTGATCAGCAAGGATGTTGGTATAAACCCCCTTAGCCTATTTATGTGGAGTTCCAAATGCTTTAACTTGGAAAGCTTCCCAATGTCCTGAGGGATCACACCTGAGAAATTATTTGAGTATAATTCGAGGATCTCGAGATTGGTGAGACCAAGCATTTCTTCTGCAAAAGTTCCTGATATGTTATTTACAGGAACTGATAACTCAACCAGAGACTTCAAGCTGTAAACATCAGTTGGAAACACTCCCGACAGATTGTTGAAACCTGCTCTGAATGTTTCAAGTTCGGAGCATTTTCCAAGGCCAACAGGAATTTGATCATCAAAACTATTTGTGGAGAAATCAAGGGTTTTAACCAAAGGATTAGTGTTGCATATGAATGAAGGAATATGACCAGTGAAGCCATTATTGCTGACATTCAAACTTGTCAATTTCGACCCAAAAATGAAACCGCCCTTTGAAATAAAGCACGCTGAGAGATTACCAGAAAATTTGTTGGAACTTAAGTCAATGATCTCAAGGCTACTTAGTGAACTGAAAATCCCATTTGGCAGTGACCCATGAAGGGAATTATTCGAAAGATTGAGCTGTTTAAGACTTGTAATATTCCCAAGTGAATATGGTATACTCCCCTTCAATCTTCGAGAAGAAAGCAGCAAACTCTTCACTTTGCCCGTATCATCACAAACAATCCCTTCCCAAGAACTACAACAATCCAAGGTAGAACTCCAATTCAAAGGAGTCGAAGACGACGAGACAGACTCCTCAAATTTTATCAGAGCTTGCTCATCCTGTGGGTTGCAAGCCTGCTGGTATGAGCAGGAAACAGAATATAACAGTAACATGAAGAGAAGATGATGGCTAGTATCGAAACACGAAGGTTGAAACTTTACAAACATGGCTTCAATAATTATGCTTGTTTTTATATTATTAATCAAATTATATTGTTTTTAGCTGAAATTTTTGCAGGGAGTGAACAAGATAGAGGAAGAAGTCATGAACAAGATTGGTGAGCTCAATCATATGGACTTCCACTTCTAGTGTTTGTAAGCAGACCATTGTTGACCAATATCATTTATTTAAAAAAGGAAAAAAATTGGTAAAATTAGTAGAGTTTGTTTATAGACAGGGGTTGGTTGGTGCATTGGTGTGGAAAGTAAATGTCGGAAAGAAAAAGGTTATATTGTAAGAGATCATGAGATTGAAGGTCTCTTTCTCTTTAATGATACTCCTTTTGTATTAAATTGATAAAGGTGATATCAATATGGATAGCAAAGTAGATTGCTTTAATTGATTCCTTTTGTTATTTGTTTGCTCACATCGTATGCGGGTTTGTAGGCTATTGGATTTTCGGTTAGGTAGTACCGAAATCAATATGGATAGTAGGTTCCTTTTGATATTAGTTTGCTCAAATCGTATGCAGGTTTGTAGACTATTGGATTTCCACTCGGTTGTACCGAAATAGATATGGATACCAGATTACTTACTTTGGTTGATTCTTTTTCATATTGGTTTGTTCGAGTCGAATGCGGGTTTGCTGACGTGTCCTAATTGACGTGAAGATATGATATTGGTTTGGCAATATCTACCTTTGATAATTGATGTAGTAATCTCCTCTAAAATACTCTTTATTTTGAAGTCTACCATCTTTGTTTGTTTCTGAAATTGGACCCCCACCTGTCTCTTTCTACCTCCATTTACACCATTAACACACATTTATGGTAGTTTCTTGGTAAAATCATAGCCAATCTTGACTTTAGATTGTCTTGTAAAAAGGTTAAATAGACAAATTGCTTTGCTTTTTATGGCTTTATGCCTACACCCGTGAATTAGTGTGGGAGTGGGTTTGGTGAGACGCGGAATTAGTGTGGATCCGGGATGTAAGCTTTGCCCTTTGGAGATGAAGTGTCTGGAGACTAGAGAGCATCTCTTTAGGGATTGTGAGGTCAGCTCGAGAGTCTGGGCGTGCTCGGATATTGGGATTAAGGCATGTAGTGGAAACCACCTAGGGTTAGGAGAATGGGTGATAAATTGGATTAACTTTTTGGGAAAATTGGAAGATAAGCATGAAAAAATTGTGAAATTTTGTGCCACTATATGATGTCTATGGGGCGCCCGAAATAAATCTCTCTTTCAGGGACTAAGGTTTCATTCACGATCGTTTTTCCCACTGTGGAATGATACGGTTCACATGGTGGTTCAAGCTTCCATTCTGTCAGCAGGAAAGGTTTAAGAGACAGAATGGAAGGATGATTGCGACGAAAAGGATGGGATAAGGAATGGCTTGCCTATCTACGATTGTGATGACAAGGATGAGATAAGGAACGACTTGATTAGAGTGGATGCGAGCTGGGGGGTAGGTAAAATGCAGCTTTTGGTTGGGTCATGATCGACGAGGACGAACGTTTCGTTTGTTTTGGGGGAGGACGCATCAGAGCCGAATCGGCACTTCAGGCGGAGGCTTTAAGGTTAATGGGAGCCCTCGTATGGGCAAGAGACTCAGGGTACCTACATCTCCATGTGTCGTCGGACTGCCTTCAGCTCGTGACACAACTCTTGGAAGCCGCGAAGAACCATATTCAAATTAAAGGAATTCTCGCTGACATCAAAGCCATTTCTACTAATTTCCATTGTTTGTGTTTTAGTTTTAGACATAGGAGTAAGAATCGAGATGCGCATGACATGGCAAAACGATTCCTACGATAAGGGTTGTAATTTTTTTTTTTTTTTTACTGCTGCCAAAAAAAAAAAAAAAAAAACTTAATTTTCAATTTTTAATCGTGCACTAAGTGCATGCTTATGTTTGAAAAAACCGTCACATTTGTCTCCGATTTCTTATAAAAGATATTCAGTCTATTAGAATAGAATTTAAAGAGGGCATTTATACTCGCCGTGTCCTTTATCTGGAAATAAGAGGCCAAGGGGCCATTCCTTTGACCCGTACGGATGAAAATTTGACTCCACGAGAAATTGAACAAAAAGCTGTTGAATTTGCTAATTTAGGAGCGACTTTTTTTGCACACTATCGGGTTTAGTGCGAATTTGAGTCAGGTAAAACCGTTAGGACAGTAAAATTCTCATTCGTGAATTGTAAGTTTTGACACAACTGTACTCCTAGGGTTCTAATTAAGTTAACAATCCCTTACCAGTTAATCTAAGTGCTCATAGTCATAGGCTATTTAGGAGCGATTTGTAGAGAGGGAGAGAGAGAGAGTTTTACTCTCTCCTTTATGATTAATTGTTTATCTTTCTTTGGCACAAAGGCTAAGTAATTTGTGGTTATTATTATTAAATGACAATTGGATAATAATGAATATGGACAATGGACAATTAAATTACTCATAAGAAGCATTCCTAATATAAAAAAGATAAATAATTAAATGGGACACTGGAAAATGAAATAGGTAAACAAATGTCCAAGACATAATAAGAATGTATTCTTACTGTTGAAATCTTACTGTTGAAATCTTATACTAACGTGAAAATAAAAGTATTGATAGTATTTTAATTTTTAATATTAAGAACACCGGAATACTACTATAATTATGTACTTTAATTACGACAATTTGTCATCAACATATATAAAAGAGAAGAGTATTCGAGTTAATCTACAGTTCACGGACTATACAACCGGATGTACAATGCTATTGTACATCCAAGGTTATTTTAGTCATTTT
>VHZZ01003200.1:90632-100697 GCA_009801015.1 Silene noctiflora | reverse complement strand
TCCCTTGTGTATTCTTATATCGAGATTATGATAACGATATTTAAATCGTCATCGTGAACGCACTATTGTTGAGGACACTCACTCCAACATTTATAACTACCCCATACTCTCAAATATTCTCTCAGGGTTCCCAGTTTGAAACTGAGAGGGCCAATGGTTTGAAGTGAGGGGCCCTATTCATCCCAAGCCTAAGATGGGGCTCTTAACAGTTGTTACCCGGGGTTCATTTTATTAGACGCATCCTATATTCATTGTTGTTCATTGGATTAGGCCTGAGGATCGTTCGCTCTGATACCACTTTGTAACACCCCCATTTGTCCAAGATTCTTAACTAGGCCTTCCTAGATAAATAAGACTGTTACCATCTCGGAAGGACCGAGGTAGTGAATAACAAAGTAAAACAAACTAAAGTACTTTATATAAAACTGATTAAATTTAAACTTTTAATATACAATTACTACGCAGCGGAAATAACTAAAATACATAAAATAATGTTCTCGTCGACTAAGTAATCTAAGCAGCAACCATGGTCTAAATTCACATGTCTTGCATTCCGTAAGCTCCCAAGTCCTCTAACTCAAATACCTGTCAATCAATCTACTCCCCAATAATTGGTTCATCATAGGTGTTCACTAATACACGGTCAAGCACGAGGTTGAGTAGGATAAATAAACAACATATGCCACATAATTAATTAATCGCTTTCACTTTCGCAATCCAATGAGCTCAACCACATTATCCACCAGAGACATGGTCTGCATAGCCAGCCTGGGGCCTTCCAATGCTCATACACACATTATCCACCAGAGACTATGCCTGGGGCCGTCCAACATTTATACTCACGTTATCCACCAGAAACTAAGCCTGGGGCAGTCCAACATTCTCAATCCAATTCCATAATTCACTCATATAAAAATATCTCCCATTCAATAATCATAAACCAATCAATATGCAACCAGGAAATTAACACCCATCATCCATACAATATCCACATGCCAATAAACACTAATTGCAAATCATAGTTGAGTAGTTTATCCTACCTCGTAAACAAGCAATCCAATAAGCGAGATAATCCAAATAACGATAAACAGCACCGGAAACAAATTCCGTCACCTAAATAAATAATTATTCAATATTAATTATCTATACTTGTAATTCGTTGTTAATTATTATACTTTATTTATAACCCTTTATCATTAATTATTACGGTATATGAAAACCCGAGTCAAATACAAAGCCAACCCAATTCAACAACAAAACCCGTCACTAAATAAACCCAAAGCCTATTCATCAATTACTTTAATTACGACACAAAACCGGAGTTAAAACTAATTACTTTAAACGATTAAACAAATAACTAATTACGTAAACTAATTATATTAAAAATCCGTCCCCCACCATCTACTAACTACCCTATAAAATAATGCCAACACACGACTTGTATCCACCTAATACATATACACGGTCTTCCAACCGTGACTAAACACTACCCTTAACACGACAGCCACCACCACAGACCACCACCACCTGCTACCACACCCCACACCGAACACCACCACCACCATCCCCAAACAGTCGTCAAACCCAACACCCCAATACTTACACACACGCCCTACACCATCACTCAACAACAACACCACCAAACACTACGACAGTCACCACGGCCACCACCGTGGCCTCCCCTTGAACCACGACGGTTCTTCAGCACTCTCGCCATCACACGGCGGTCTCTCTAATCAGCCCTACAACAAACACGACCCAACTCCTCACACAACCCCCTATTTTCACGCAAAACGACAACCGCCGCCACCACAGTGCTGTCCTGACCCAACCAACACCGCCAACGTCATCCCCTCGCCACCACGATCACAACCGTACCCATCATCACCCCTAACTCCCTCTGTACACGACGCACTCGCCCTCCCTGTCACACACGACTTTCCGGCGAGTGTTGCACCAACCACCGAGTCCGGCCACCACAACCACACCCCTGGACGCGCCTGTCGTCCAGGAACACCACCATACCCTCCGTTCCTCCTAACTCTCACCGTACACGAAACAACGCTCTTTTTATGCCTCGATACAAAATACGGTTTTATGGTCAAACGCCGCTTTGACACCGGTCAACGACAGTCACAGAGTGGTCACTGAACCCTAGGCTAGGTCTCGGTCAACAACGGTCTTGGGTTGACGTACTGTGATTGAGTATACAATTAAAATTAACTAGAACGGTAAACATGTGACGGTCTTACCTTGTACGAATAACGAGGATACGATTGCTAGGTCTAGAACTCTTCCTTTCTTCAAATTCCAGATTTGTGAAGTCTGTCTATTAGGTTAGGGTTCCTTCCTTTTATAGGCTCGGTTAGGATATATTATTATTTTATTATTAAACTCGTCTCAGCTTATTGTCTCATATTATCAAATCCCGACTTATAAGACTACCACACCTAGCAAACACACGGCCCAAGGCCCAAATGCCATTAATTCCAATTCTCATCTTACTTATTAATTTTATTATTTTATTATTGTCTTAATTGTAATTATCGATAATTACTATTTTTATTATTTATTATTATTTATCTTTAATTATTTATGAAACGTAAACTATTCATATAATTCACATTAAAATACGGGGTGTTACATTTTATTTTGATCCGCGTCTCATTCCTATGGCGAAGTGTGATATTTGTGTTTTATGAGGTGCTCTCATTGATTTTTGTTGTGACGGTTTAAGGTTGAGTTTTATCTCTTAATGAATCCGAAGATATAATGTTTTGCATGGTGGATGTCACACCTACCCTTGGAGGATTCACCTAGTGAGTGTTCGTAGTGTGGTCGCTACTATGGGACGTGCGCAATTCCCTATATGTACTCATGACACAAGATACCTGCGCATGACCATTAACGCGCACCACTGATAGAACCTGATCGATTGTCCATGCTTTGTGTGTGGTGAGCCCAAGCTTGATCTAAGGGACCTAGTTCAAAGTATTTATACTACTATTGTTCTTTTGAGTGCAAGCTCACTTACACTAAGTGTTGGTTCAACTCCAAAAGGTACCTACACCTATTACGCGGTATCGTATGCTCATTATTATTATTTTTATAAAATTATATTTATTTATTTATTTCTGTTTTGGATTTATATGTCTTACTTATTATTTTAAATTATTTTTAATTCTTAAATTATGTGGGAGATTGTTGGAAAAATTGTGATTTAAGAATTTATTCATGAGTCTTATGAATGTTTGATCAAGTAAATTTTAACTATGATTTAACGGGTCATTTATATTTCTATGTTGCGAGTTACAAGAATATTTGTACATGGTTAAAGTTGTTAAATAGTCCGTTCATTCCACACCAAAAGTGACATTGACTCACTTTTCTCCACATAAAAAGTGAGTTTATATCACCTTTGCATTGATATGGAGGGAGTAAGTGATTAATGACTAATGAATACTGTGAATGAATGTGGTGTACACATTTTTTTTTTTTTGAATGTGGTGTACACATTTTGTGTAACGGTTTATTTGCTAGATGAGCAATGATACTTTGGTATTTTATGGCATTCATTATTTTGCATGTTACAACATTAACTTACGGATTTAATATCAAGTCTTTGGTCTAATGGTAATTTACTATATAAAGACCATGAACAAAGTTTGGAGGGTTGTCTTACGACTACATAACGGTTTCAATGAGAAGGCATGATTTTATGTTTATATCAACTAATAATTATTTCATGCTATCTCCTAACTATATAGTTTAACTAAAAATATTATTGAGCATTAGGCGATTATCGGTTCGGGGACTTCTTTTGCTGTTACCGAAAGAGTTCAATGGATTGACGTATATTGGTAGAGGAATGCACTATTTGGTAACCAGTGCAATGAAGGCGTTATCTCTCTTAGGAAAGCGTCTAGCGTGATTCGACTCAGGTTACATATTTTCTCTCTACTCCTTTTTATATTATTTTTATTTAATTTATCATTTGTATTTAATTTATGATTTGTATTATTATATTAATGTTGTAATATTATTTATGGTAATATATATTCCTCCGCTTTTGGTAACAGTGTATAATGTTTTTTTTGTAGTAGTGAATGTGGAGTTCTTCCATGTGGTCCAGGAGACATGGATCCATCCATGCTACGGAGAGCACGAGTGATGTCCCTCTCAGAGAAAGGCGCGGTTAGCAAGGCAGCGGAATCTAATACCTCGTAAACCTCCCTGCACTTGGATCTCCTCATCACATACTCTGTAACTGTGTATCTATTGGGTTTTAAAGTGCGAAGTAACTCCTGAAATTAGCGGAATCCAACGCCTCGTAAAAATTGATTGCACTTCGATCTCCGAGTAAAGTAAACAATGAGGACCCAAAATATGTAGTTATGGAGCTTTAAGGACCTAGCATATGAAAATGAAGCTTTGAGGACCTCCATGGGAATGTCCCTTAATTTTAACTACTCTTCGTTAAGTGGGAAGTAAAAATGTTACGAAGTACTTGTATCATGGTTTTAAATCTCGGTATTGGTCGTAATTGCGGTATCGATATAATCGGTTCTTAATCGGTCATCACGGATGAATCGCGGTGAATCTCGGTGATATCTCGGGCGATATCTCGTATCGGTATGGTGAAATTCTGATACAATCCGGCCGATACGATACAACTCGGCCGAGATTTTGAACCCCGACTTGCATTACTTAAATCACAAATTATTATTATATAAGACGGGTGTATCCATCTCAAACTTAAGACGAGTTAAATAATAAGAACTAGTTTTACACCCGTGCAAAAAATGCATGGGTTTGTCTTTAAATTTCTGATATGCAAATATTATACACAATTTTAACTTATGTTTTTTTAGATATCAACGGGTGTAGATTGTTGAGCTACGTCAACTATTTTAGAGAAAGCACAAGCAAAAAACGGGTCTAATATACACACGTGGGACAAAAATTTAACATGTATTAATATTAAAACGGATAGTCGTATAGGAGACTGTTAACTTTTAAATTGACTTCCTTTCATTTTATTTTATGATTATCATATGTGCTGAATATATCTCTTTCCTCCCTTCCTTTTAAAATCTGGCAAATGAGTCACTTGCATGAAGTAATTTTTGGATTAATCACATTTCTTATGTAAGACTGTCATACATAAGAATTCACATAAGAAGTTTTATTTGTTTTAAGTTTAATTTGTAGTTCAATATTTAATTAATTTATAAAAATTATTTGTTAACATTTATTTAAAATAATCCTCACAAGAATAAAAAAAAAAGGTAAGCAATTGAATGGGACGAGGGTGGTAATGATTTGCCTAACAAATACGAAGTAAAAGATTGCAAAATTACATTACATATTTTAATAGGAGTTTTTTTACGATGGTTAATCCTTCATTCTGATTTATAAAATAGAAGGAGAACTTGAAATTTGTTGGTTAGCGTTGTTCGTGACTTTTATCGAGTCAATTACTGGCTTAGGTTGTTTAGGGTAGCGTCATTTTACGATTAGCAAGGTTCGTGCCAAGCTCAAATCGGGTTAATACGACTCTTTTTCATATTCGAGTTATGCAATTTCAGCTCGGAATATTTGAGTAGAACCACTTTTTTCATGCCTGCAAATCTGCAATGGGATACTATTCCATAAGGAAACAAATGATATTATTACATCCTCGGAAGTTGTGACACAACTAGGATTTGAACTTAGCGCAAGTGAAAATTTCAAGGGCGAACGGTAATAGTACAAGATCATTTAAAAAAATCAAATATGTTAACTAAATAATTCAAAATTCCATCCTCCGTCTAACACAAAGAGATGATTACAAACTAATCTGTATATTCTATAAACAATTAGTGGAGTAGTAAAATATTGTAGCATGCAAACAAAATAATTTAGGAATTAGGATGAAAAGTTTTGCGTATAACGGAATAGTGGATGTGAAGTAAACGGAATTCAATCAGAGGTTCTTAAAGCTTGTCTTTGAAATATTAGGTCCTTATAGCTAGATAGATGTGTAATTTGGGTCCTTGAAGTATACTTAACTCTCGATCTCCTCATCTATTTGCATTACCAACAATATTAAAATGAATACTTGAACGTCTCCTCCAACTAAGCCACGTGAAATTGTGCGCTAGATAGATGTATATTTTGGGTCCTTGGAGTATACTTAAATTTGCAAATACTACACAGTATTTTAACATAAGATTTTATATATCAACGGGTTTAGGTTCTTAAGCTACGTCAACTATTTTAGAGAAAGCACAAGCAAAAACCGGGTCTAATATGCACATGTGGGACAAAAATTTAACAGGTATTAATATTAAAACGGATAGTCATATGGGAGACTGTCAACTTTTAAATTGACTTCCTTTCATTTTATTTTATGACTAGTGTGGTGCCCGTGCGTTGCACGGATTCTTAAATAATTGGCTAATGTTTAAATATATATGTAATGTTTAAGAACGTTTTAACTTTTATTATGTAGAGACACAAATAAGATTATACATCCAAATGTATATGATCATGATCATGGTACATCCAATACAAATCTAATTGAGCTTATATGCAATCTTTTCGAACTTTTAAAATTTATGAGTTACATTTTAATTTTTTAGGTTTAAAATTTATATATAGGAGCTCAGATTATTTTCAATATAGCTCGTAAAATGTACATATAAGCTCAAATCATTTATCTAAAGCTTCTAATCTATACTACTTTGTTGTATAGGTTGTATAGTCTATTAATTGGTGTAGAGGGGGTTGTCAGACAATTTATTGTTTCAACATGTGATTTGCCCGTGTATTGCAAAGATTCTAAAATAGTTGGCTAAATGTATAATGCGTAAAGTCGTTTTAGCCTCTTATTGTGTAAAGGGAACTGTAGGATAATTTCAATGCTAACATAATTTGATTAACGATCATTATTGTTTCGCATATGATTTTATTTGGTAAACTAATTGAAGCTTGGATGACACACTTTTTTCCTTTAGGTAGTTGTTTTCGGAGGTTTAATTGGTGAAACAAAACAAAAATGACAATTCTTTCGTATTTTAGTTAACTTATTTTTTTTTCTTTTTTTTGATGAAAGGTTAGAAAATTCTCATTAAGCTCATAAAAAACTATTACAAACTATTACAAACTAATCTTGAATACAAACAAATTTGAGATCAATAGGTTATGCAAACATACCTTTGATCCAACTATTCTCATAAGTCTTCATTGGATTACTTAGCCAGAATAAGGACCTCATTTTAAGAGTCCTTAAATTATAATGTTAATTACAACATAATCAGGATGAAAAACACAATTATCTATTCTAACTTTATTATTTTGCAACCAAATTTCGTAAAAGCATGCCTGAAGTACTGCAGTCAACACCTTTGTCTTGATTTTTTACCACGGTTTAGTCTGAAGTCTCTGCATCAAATCAGTAGGAGGAAGCCTGACATTCATTGCTCTCATCATTTTGTCCAAGATGGAATGAGAATATACAAAATGCTGAAACAAATGCTGGTGAGTTTTAGGGAACATTCCACAGAGAAAACAGTTATCATCAGAAGAGATACCCAAGCCAAACAGTCTGGATTTCAGCAGCAAAGCTTCTCTTGCAATAAGCCAATTAATGAAGTAGTGCTTAGGTATACTCAAGCTATTCCAAACATATTTATTACACTGAACTTTTGGTTGAGAAGTACGAAGCCAATTGTATCCATCGGTGATAGTGTAGCCTTTAGGTTGAACTGTCCACTGCCCTACAACATAGGCAGCTTTAAATTTATCCTTCACTTTGCACACAGCTTTCCAAGATCAACTGGTATCAGTTTTAGGATTATACTCAGACCAGTTAGCACCATGTCTGTAAAGATGATCAACCCATTTTACCCAAAGACTATAAGGTTTGGTGAACACCCACCAAACCAGTTTTCCAATAGCTTCTACATTCCAGATGCAGCTATCTCTAATTCCCAAACCACCTTCATCTTTGGGGGAGAAAACTTTCTCCCAACTAACCATGGGGGTTCTAATGTAGTCAGGAGAGCCATCCCATAAATAATTTCTGCATATTGCATCCACCTTAAGAACACACTTTGGTATGATAAAGATTGAAGCCCAATATTTTAATTAACTTAACATTGCATGTGTTCCATATAATATGTCAAGTCTTCTCTCTTTTGATATTAGTATATAAAATATGATAAATGACTAATATAGATGCAGTACACCTTAGGCCTTTTAAATGTCTTCGTTTTGGATCACTCCTCTCTGGCCTATCTCTACCGCGTGTTTGATGTCCTTTGTTATTGTCAATGACTCTTGGAATGTTTCTGATAATGAGTTTAATTAGGGCTCTTTTTTTTACCATCAAAATATATTTTTATTTCTTATTTTCTTTTCAACCTTATTCTAACTTTTATATCATGTCTTAGTGCTTCTTTAATAGTTTTTGTCCTTAAACCTCTATTATTTTAAAGAATGCTCTTATCCTCACCTTTACACTTGGCAAAACTGAGCCGTACCAAATAACCCGACCTGAACTTTATCAGCACCCAAATTGAGGACTCAAATTTGGTACTCGAAACCCGAGTTGACACGCTATATTTAACCCAATCCGATATGGTCGTTATCCACAAATAACTTAAAAATAACCTACCGAGAAATGACAATGACCTGAACCAGAAATGATCCAACTCGACCCGGTCTGGCCCGAATTCTTGCAAACCCGAACAAACCGAACCTAAATTGACATGACTCTAAATCCGTACCAATTGACCCGTTTGTCAGATCTACTCACCTTACCTTTCTTTTCTTGACCTAACCTTAAATGRTTATGGTATAATAAATAAAATTCTTATTATCACTAATTTAAGTCTATATATATATTGATTTTCTTATAAATTGCATGTTTTATATAATAAGTTTTACCTCTATTCTCAATATCAACATCAAGTTATTTATTTTAATGTGTAAATTTGTTTTGTTTTACGTGTCAAGTGGTAAATAACACCAAAATTGAATATTGTAATGTACTAAAGATTTCCATTTGTAACGTAGAAATAAAATGAACAAACTTGGGATGAACGTTTCATGAACTTGCCTTCAATACTATCTAAGGAGATTGCTCCATCTATCCGTAATCAACACTTGAGATAAAACGACATTAAATTTATTTAATCTTTTCATGTTTGGAATATGTTGAGAGCAATTTTTACAACACGACTTACTATTGTGAAGTTATATATGTATGAAATTTACTTAAATTTGTAATTTTAATATGACGTTTTTATATTCATAAACTATTTTTAGAATATGCAACTAAATACTGTACAAAGTTACAATAACATATTGAAATATTACCAACTTTATTACATAAGCCTCCACTGACTTATTTTAAAAGTTATGTGTCAAACATGTTGTTATGATCTCCTAACACAACCCATGACCCGTATAACCTCACCCTTATTTACTCCCTTAGCTTCACCTAAATTATATTTTTTTAATTTTTTAGCTCATTCTAAGCTAATTATTTTATTTTCCTAAATATATATTCTTCATAGTAAATAAAAAGTTAAAATATTATATTACGTCTATGTAAGGCTCTATTTTTTTGGACTGAAACCGTCTTAACTTAATTTAGGCCCTATTCTTTTGGACTGAAATTGTTTGAACTGAACTGAACTTAATGGAGCTGAACTGAACGTAATGGAGCTGAACTGAACTGAACTGAAGTAAGAAGTAAATTTGTGAAGAGAAGAGCTGAACTGAATTGAATTGAACTGAATGAAGCTGAACTGAACTGAAATGAGTTGAAATTAGGTCCAAAAGAACATGGCCTTAATGGAGATAAACTGAACTGAATTGAACTTAATGGAGTTGAACTGAATTGAAATAAGAGTTAATTTATGAAGAGAAGAGTTGAACTGAACTAAATGAAGCTGAACTGAACTGAAATAAGTTGAAATTGATGTTAGAGATAATTAATTACGTAACCTACAATTTTATTATTCTAACTAGTGGGTGGCCCGTGCGTTGCACGGATTCTAAAATAATTGACTAAAT
>VHZZ01003199.1:86830-100228 GCA_009801015.1 Silene noctiflora | reverse complement strand
CTCCTCTCATGGGTCTTTTGTCTCACAATTTGGTACCCGTCTTCTCAAAGTGACGGATACCTTCCGTCACAAATGAGAATTGCCCTATTATCATCTATTACCACCTTGTTAGCATCTTTAAAGGAGATTTCGAGATCGATTAAGGAAATTATTCATCTTTAATATTTTCTTTGGTAAGTTTAATCTAATCTTCATCTAATTTATAAGATTATAACATTTATTTCTATTCTATTCATTTTTATGAGAATTAAACCTAGAATTTGAGGATTTTTTTATGTTACTAAATATTATTATGAGACCAAACCATAGAAATTGGGGGGTTTTAGGGAAATAGTGTATTATTGGGTTGATTACGTATAGAACTTGATTATGTGTTATTATGTTTGTTTAGGAACCGATTATTTAGAGGCGCACTTTTGACTTGCTTGTTAAAGGATATTGCTAAGAGGTAGGGATTTTCTTTACTACACTCTTGCTATTATGTGATTATGAGATGTTTGTGTTGTATTATTATTGAAGTTGTGACAATGTTCCTTTGAGATTATGATATTTTTTATGATTAATGGATGTTGATAGTAATATTATTGTGTTTGGCAATGGACTTGTGTTTGGAAACCGATACGGGTAACCAGGTTTCTCTTGGGGGTATCGTCGTACACGGAGGTCGACTAGAGCCTCCTTTTATGGATCCACTACAAGGGAAATGTGCACATCTATGGTTTGGGAGAGTGGTCGACCACGTTTGCCATGTAAGTAGGTACCACTTCATTTGTCGTGTGATTTGTAGCACGCATTATTGTGGGTGGCGTGTGATTTGTAGCGTGCCCGGTTAGAGGACGAGCACGTTCGCCGTGTATTTGAGTTCCTCGAGTCCATTTGCCTTATACGAGATTGTTCAACTCGGCATTCGATTTGATATGTGGATGTGATGTCATACTATGCAATATCTTGGACTTTGTTACATTGTGGTTGGTTATGTAGTGATTATCCTTACTCAATCATGTGTTGACTTGGTCTGTTTATTGTGTGTTCAACTCTTTTAAAAATTATCTGCGGTGATCCACCTTGATATTTCCGATAATTTGGTGAGCAGTTAGACTTTCAGGTTAGTCTTGATGATGCCATGGAGGATGATAGTGCTTGGACCATGGGATGAGCCATTGGCATATTGAGTCTACCTTAGTATTTGTAGTTAGAGATGACTTATACTTGTTCATAGATTTCCGTTGTCGCTTTGAAACTTTGTATTTTTGGAGATTTGGTTTGTATTTATCACTAAACTTTGAACTTCGTAATAATTGTTTTCTAATTGGAGTTTTTTACGCACAAACTCGGGAAACCGACTGAGTAGCATTCCAATATACCTTGGCCGGGTAAATAGGGGTGTTACAAGGGGTGACCAAAAATATATTATCCCCATCCCGATCATTTGTTTACCTATTTCATTTTAGAGTGCCTCAATCAATTGTTAATGATAAGGATTTAGTCGTATCACCTTAATCAAAATAAACTTAAATTACTACTAACAATAGTTGGAGGTAAGTCAGGGTCGAATCCACGAGGAGGCGGTGTGTTTTATTTGCTAAAGTCTAAGTCTGTCTTAAAGGTAACAATTTCTTGAAGAGTGTTGGTTGGATTAACTAAACTAATTGCAGTAAAATAAAAGTCGAAATCAATAATATAAAAGAGTCTAGGGATCAAGTTCACCAGGTCAGTTATCCGGGGGTGTGATTTAACTAATTAACAGAGCAAATATGTTGTTTAAGTCCATATGATCGGTCGATTCTAATATGTCCTTTAGATCTAATTTAACATGCGGTCGCTATCATTAAACTAGTTCTATTTAATTGTCGTTGCATATACTAGTCTTCACCCGGTCGGTGAAAATCCTAGTTTGCGAGACTAATCAATTAATCTTAGCCAGTAACTAATCAATTAGATGAAAGACAACAATTAAACAACAACATAAAAGCAATTTAACTATTAACTCATTAATTAATCCCCCTTCTAACAACCTAGATCCTTTTTCACCCCAGATTAACAGTTTAGCTACTCATGATAATTAAACTAACAACAATAATAATGATAGAAGACATAATTAAAAGACGAAAAACAATGAACAAAGCAATTGTAAATATGAAACTTGAATTAGCAATAACCGAGGAAAGATTAACAGAGTACCGTAATTTAGATCTCAAAGAATAATAATAGCTAAACTAAAACTAGGGTTTCTAGGAGTTTTTAGAATAAAAATACGCATAACAAAAGCATAGGTGTTGAGTTGGTATTTATAGCATAAAATAAATCTATTAAGGAAAGTCCTCACAGAAGTCGGACTTTAGGCAGATACTCGATCGAGTACTGGCATACTCGATCGAGTATTCTCCTCTCTGGACCATCAACTCTCGACAATTGAATTCCTCTTAATTGCATGCATATACTCGATCGAGTGGTGGTGAACTCGATCGAGTATCTCCTCTTCTTGTCACTTCTTCGTGATATCTTCTCTTCTCTTCCTCTAGATTTTTGTGCCATGCTTCGTGTGTTCCTTTATGTCATTCCGCGGTGCTTCATTTCATTCTTTTGCTCCATAAATGCATCAATTCTGCATTAAACACCAAATAACGGCAGTAACAACATTCCAATATAAATGGCATATAAAAGACATATTCTAGCACGAAATCTAGACAAAAAGCGATTAAAGGGAGGCATATTAATGTATATAAATATGACTCATCAATTAACCTTTCCATTTTGGGAATGCTTTTCATGAACAATTTGATCCTCCCCACTCAATTTGGTTTGCTTGTTATCAAATAATTTGTTCACTCCTCTTTCCTTGGCCTTTGTGTCAAAATAAAAGGTGAACAAATAACTGGAGCGGAGAAAGTACTATTATATGTGTACGATATGGCATAGAGTTACAATTATATGAATTTTTCTACATACTATACGAATTTTCGCATATCCGAATATGACATAGAGTTATAATTATATGAATTTTTTTACATACTATACGAATTTTCGCATATCCGATAAGATTTGCATAAAAATCGTATCATTTGGATACGTATCATCTAAGTTTAAAATTATTATCTGATTTCCAATACGATTTTTAGAAACCGAACTGCATTACTTTACTCTGGTTCTCTAAGTGAAGCTTGATGATTTCCTAAAGTAGGCTTCTTTTGTATTTTTAATTTTTAATTTTTTGTCTTTTATTTGAATGATGAACTCCGCTATGGAGGCACAACTTTGCTATGTAAAGTTTCACATGTATTTGTTAGATCGTAAACTCTGCATAGATATATTTTTCTTGATATTTTTTAGGTGAAAGAAATGTAATTGCTAAATAGCTCGGCCAAAATGTTGGTAAAAATATGAAACTTGGAGGCATAACTGATTTTGTTGCCTTTTCGTACAACGAAATTGAAACCAAGAATAAGAGTGAAACCGAAAACCGGATAACGTATATAAGAAAACATCGAATACGGAAATCGTATATAGGGAAAACCGCATTGAATAAGTATACTCAAAAGGTGAGAATTAAAAAACTTTTTTTATTACATAATTTCTATAATATATAGGTTTTGTCTCCTCGTCCTCATCTTAAATGTCACCGGTCTCACCACCATCAGCGTTATCTTCACTAACTCTCTGATATGGTCATTATTTACACACTTTTAACCCCTTAACCAACCTCATTTTACATGTCAATCTAGCTAATTATCGTCATTTTCATAGTCATTTGCTTCCTATTTGTTATTTCCTCCCTTGGCTATTTTGTAGGAAATGAGCTAATTGGAGCGGTTTTATCATAATTTTGGGCTTAAATAAAGGCAAATCAACTCACTTTATTATTGGCAAGGAAGAGGAGGCAAGACATAAGGACCTTTAAATCAATAAAGCAAATATTGAGATGGTTTGGATGCTAACCCTCACGAGCTATGGGACAACAATGACGAGAAAGGAGCAATTAAAACAGGAACTCACTCGAACCCAAACCAAAAGTGCTAATTTGGCTCCGAAAATAAGATAGATGGAACGACGTCGAAAATCAAGTGGTCTAGGTTTTTGAATCACTCGATTAGAAGTCTGGATGAGCAAATGACGCCCATTTTACGATGAAAGCCAATCTGCTAGAGTTGGCTCAGCTCGTGCTCAGCTCGCTCGACCAAAACCTCAGCTCGCTCGAGCTCATGGTTAGGGTTCCCTCTAAATGCTAGAGCTCGCTCGAGCTCACCCTTGGCTCGAGCGAGGCGACAAATTCTCGCCTTTCCGACACTTTACTTAGTCCTCTAATCAACCTTAATCTTGTAGCCACTATATATACCCTACTTTGTAATAAATTGAGATTAAGCTTCTTTAGAGTAGATTAAGACTTTATAGAGGGCTTCTCTCTTTCTCTAAATTAGTTTACATTTCCTTATTTTAGATCTTAATTATTAGATTATTCTTTAATCTTTCCACACAATCTACATTAATCTTTCAACAAGTGTTATTTCATTTACTTCTTAAATAGTATACATATTGGATTTCTTTGGGTTTGTATTGAAGATTGGTGACAAGTTTTTATCCTTATTCAAGATTTCCTCTTTTTATTGTTCATCCTTCCTTTAATAGTTGGTATACTTATCAATCTCTCTTTAATTTGTTGTTCATCTTACTTCAAATTTGTTAATTTCTAATCTTGTCTCTTTCATTATGCCTTCTTTAGATTACATGTTTATTTTTGTTGTTAGCATTCTTCTTATTATGATTAGTGAATAGTCTCTTAGTTAGGGTTAGTGGGGTATTAGGGGGATGATTAAAGGGTAGATCCAAGCTTAATGAGTCTTATTAAAAGTTGTGGTTTCAACTTGTGCATATTAAGTGTTTGATGAAAGGTTTGTTTGACAAACTTGTATGATTCTGTATCTATTCAACAATCCTATAAGATTGAGAGCCTTAGAAGTTGTTAGACCATGCACTATGTTGGTGGATAGAACATGTAATACTCCACTGAACGAATATGTTATTCGGGTGGGGGTACCCTCTTGTAAAAGTCCATTGATAAGCTTAAAATCTGACTAGGACTTAAAAAGATTGAAAGTACTACTCATATCAACAAAGTACATTTTCTTTTCTGGTTATCCATGCAAAATAACTCCACAGTTAAGCGTGGTTTGCTGAGAGTATTCTTAGGATGGGTGACCTTCTGGGAAGGTTCCCGGGATGCGCATGAGTAAGGACAAAATGCGCTAAAAAAGACCCGTGTTGATCTGTGGACCATGTACACAGCTTGGCAAGCTACCGTGAGTGACCACTCACGACCCTAGGTTCGGGCCAAGGTGTTACAAGTGGTATCAGAGGAACCCTGCGACCGTTTGGTGAGCCTTTGGTCTGGAGTACCCGGGTCACCAACCTAGCGGGGGAGGATTATGGGTTTGACTCGGCTACAGTCAGATGCTGCCAGGCGCAACGAGGACGTTGTGTTCTTCAATTAGGGGTGTGTAATACTCCACTAAACGAATATATTATTCGGGTGGGGTACCCTCTTGAAAAGGTCCATTGATAGACTTAAAATCTGACTAGTGCTTAAAGGGATTGAAAGTACTACTAATATAAGCAAAGTGCACTTTTTTTTCCTCTTTATCCGTGCAAAAAAAAAACTCCACGGTTAAGCGTGCTTGACCGAGAGTAGTCTTAGGATGGGTGACCTCCTGGGAAGGTTCCCGGGATGCGCATGAGTGAGGAAAAAATGCCCTAAAAATGACTCGTGTTGATCTGTGGGCCATGTACACAACCTGCCAAGCTACCGTGAGTGACCGCTCCCGACCTTAGGTTTGGGCTGAGGTGTTACAGAACGGGTGTACGCGAGAGTTAACCCGACTCAACCTAGGCAGGGCCGTAAGATCAAGAGCCTTGCCCCATCGTCCGACTATAACCCTGACCCAATCTAGACTCATACTTGTGGATTTCCCTTCGATCACTCATATGAACCGATGACCCCCTAGTGTGTTTCTCTTGATTGTTTACATCTCTTGTTTTAATTTCACTAGCTTAGTTACAACCCAAAAACTCAATTAATTATGACAACTGCACAAATTAAGGTAAATAGACTTAGAACCCAAAGCACATTGTCCCATGGATCGACTCCGACATAACCATTTTCTAGTTGTTAGTTGGATTGTAAATATTGTTTGATTTGGTTGTTGACGACACGGCCGATCACTCTCAATGTCCAAAAGTGAGGCTCAAATGAGATGACACTAATGATGTGGCACACGATTCATGGTGATGAGGTACCACACAATTTGAGGTGACAGTGATGATGTGGCACACAGTTTGAGGTCAGTAGCTAGGTGGTCATGCAGTTGAGCATGCTGTGGTGGGGTGATAAGTTCTTTATTTATACATTTTAACCCCCTAGATTAGCTCCATTTTACATGTCATTTAGAACTTAACTTAGTGTTTTTGAGCTAATATTGTATTTCTAGCTGCAATTGTTTGTCTAAACATCTTTTGTAGGTAATTAAGCTTTTAGGAGCTAAATTCTACTAAGTATGCAAGCTAGATTGTAAGGGCTAAGTCAAGAGCAAGAATTAGACTAAGTATGAAATTTTGCATGGGTTTTTGCATGAAGATTTAATGGATCAATAAGGAAATAGAAAGTAAAGTCAATGCAAAGTCAAGCCCAATGTTTGAAGTCCAAAAATGAATGAAGAGGCATAAGATTCTAAGATCACAAAAGCTAGGGCAAAAGGTCATTAACCGAGTGTTAAAACGAGCATTAAACCTTAAGCATAGGATTCCTTGGCATTAATGCCAAGGATTAAAGGTGCCCGAACTAAATCACTACGACCCCGATCGGGGTTAGGTGTCCCCGATCGGGGACGCAGGGTCCTAAATGCATCCGTTTCAAGCTCAATTCCCTATAAATACTAAGCCTCGTCAAGCATTCTAGACACCACCTTCTTACATATACTTCTTTATAATTCTCTCTAAATAATAGTAGTTAGCTTAGTAGTTAGTTTAAGTTAGATTAGTTTAGTTGTAGCGATGAAGAGGCATATAAACATATTTTTTTCTCAAAAGTTTGAAACTAAATACCTAATAGACATAATATATTTAAAGGATTATATGTTTTTTACCCCAACCGGTCCGGTGAAAACGGGTTCGAGTTGGAAAAAACAGATTATTTTTCGGGTCGGATTAGGTTTTTTCTCCCTACCGAAGTGGTCGATATTAGGAATATTCCTGTTGGATTTAATTTGACTAACGATAAGCTAACTTGGCACTTAACAAAGGATGGTAAGTTTTCTGTTTGATCAACTCACCATATTGTTAAAAAATTTGGAGGGTTTAATAAGAATGCAACTTCAATGTCTTTTAGTGAGGATATCATCGCTTTGGCGAAAAGTGTGGAATTTTCATGCCCCGCCCAAGGTATGTAACTTTATTTATCGACTTTGCTGTAACACTATCGTTATGCGAAAGAACCTAGTTGGCAGAGGGATAATTCTTGACCCTCGGTCTGAGGTGTGGTGAAGAGGAGGAGACTATGGAACATATGATGTTGAATTGTTGCAAAGCTCGATCTGTGTGGGCTTTATTTTCCTTATGAATTGTCACTCGTCAGAGAACTAGTTGGGGTTATAAGAGTGGTTTCGAAATCTCCTACGCCATGATGAGGACGAGAGGCATAAGGTGGGAGCTTTGGTGGTGTGGAGCATTTAACGATCAAAACACGTTTGGATCTTTGAGAAGAAAAGGCAAGAACCTCTTTGGATGGTTACTGGTTAGTAGAGTTATACAATAGTATTGGAAGTATGTTTGATACACCAGACAAATATGAATATAAACAAGCTTATTTGACTCATTGATTGCAAAACGACTTCTCATTCATTAAGGCGCAAATCATTTTACGGTTCATCTTATTTTGTGTCCTACAAATAGTCTATTCTAAAGTATTTCCGCAACCACTGGAAATAGGGATGTTCTTTCTTCTCGTAAATCGTAGATATTATGCTCATATACTTTTCTTCCTCAAACACGTACTCATTAATCGTTTGGAGTCAATTGAGGCTACCTTGAACTCTTGAAGGATCAAAGGGTTAGTTTGACATATTAATAAGAGCATTGACGCATTATTATTCAGATCATTTAGAGGTAAATTAAATTAAGTGAAATAGTTCCAAAAAGCTTGTGGTAAGAGACGAGATAACTACATAGATGATTCAAACGAGAGTGAACAATCTTTATATTTTACGTTAGATCAGCGATTATCACCTCTAATTGTATCATATAATCAACAAATAACCTTGAAACCATCTTTCCCTTCAAATTTGTAATAATTTGATCCAACCATGCCCTCAAATTTGTGTAAATTAATTATTTCAACTTTACCCACAAAACGTGATTAGGCAGTAAAAAAGCAAAAAAAAAAAAAAAAAAACAAACATAATGAGGCGCACCCACACGTTTGGGAGGGTAATAACGTGAATGAGATGCTTTATAAAACCCATCCTCGTCTCCCACTCCACACTCCATCCCTCTTTTTTCGCCATTCATTCACTCGCTACTCTCTCCCTTTTTAACAATCTCACTGTTTCCCACTTTTCCCCTCTTCACTCAAATCTTCTCGGATAAGCTCCATTTTCACAAATCTCCTTCTTTTCCTTCTTCCTCACTTCTTCTCTCGGTAATTCCCTTACTCATTTATTATGACGGTGTAACCCGTAGCCGCTACTTACGTGATAGCCTATAAAACACGCATAGTTTTTATTTAACGGACTGTTTGTGTTTGTTTGATTTTGGCAGGGATTTATTACACAAAAAAAAGTGGCGTTGAATTGAGATAAACAGCATGCGGTGGTTTTGTTTATCTGTAGACGTGTTTCGCAAAGTTATTTCTCTAAACTTGTACTGCCGTGTCATTCTGTAAACCATTTTCTTCCCAAAAAGAAACAATCTAAACCCAAAACATGTCAATCAATTAATTTAATCAAATTAAACACATGGGTTCAAGCTTCTTCATTGTTATTCCCTGTTACGTTCGAAGGATCAGCTAAACAAAAGAAAAAAGAAAGTATTTGTTAGATCTAGTATTATTTAGATTTGCTAATTATAGAGTCGTAGAATCGTAAGATCGTAAAATTTGGAAAAAGGGGTGTTGGGGAGTAGTTATGGTGTGCCAAGCAGCAAGTCAAACAAGATTCCGGACATTGAAACATGAAAATGGAGTTGCTGGATTTTCAACCATTATAGTTAGAGTTATTGTCTGCTTCCAACCTCTTGATGAATGCCAGGTTTGCCCTTTTCCCCTTTTCTTTTTCTTTTCTTTGCTCAATTTTGAAATAAATAGCGTCTTAGATTCTTATGTAAGATGGTCGCATACTGTGACCGAGCCAGGGGCTAGCTCGGTTACCGCCCCTTTAATATGAATATTATCGATTTCCCTGTCTTAATTTAGTTTTTCTATTTTGAACCTGTAAAATTTTCATTTTGTGTTTTGTCCTCATTAATTCAAATCTTGGATCCGCGATCCACTAGTGGAAATTAGGAATTTGCAATGTCTAATAAGTTGTAATCCCTCCGTTCATTTCAGTTCGATATGTTTGTTCCATATATGTGAGTGTTTAATCAATATGGAAATGAAATGAAAGGATGTATTTTGCATGATTTTATATTTTTGAGGGTTTGACAATCGTTGTTTGGTTGAAATGGAAAGTGGAATTTACAAAACATTCCCAATTATCCTCGATTTATCAGTTTCAGTGAATTATAACTCCAGTGTTTTTATTAGTGCATGAGTGCATCCTAAGCGATCAATAGGTTGATGTGAGCTCGTTAACTTCATGTCTAAGAATATTCACCCGTCTCGCATATAAAATCTTACCCGCAATTGGGAATCAGTGGAAATCTGTTGTAAAATAATGTATGTTTGTAGCTTTGAATTTCGAAACTCACCTTTTATATTTAGTGCAATGCTGGACTTGCTCGGATAATATTGTGACCAATGGCTTCCTTGTTTAAAATTGTTTCACCATGTTTTATGGAAAATTATGTGTTAATTTTATCACTAATCTTGCAAATGTGAATGGAAAAGAACATGTAATAGGCGAATTCGTACTAATATATAAAATACGTATGGTGTGTTTAGATGAATTACAATTTAGAGGATGTGACAAAAGCCAAATGTATAGCTCCCTTCTTTTAGTTTTATTATGTAGAGAACTTTGTCATGCTTGCATCCTACTTGGGATCGTGATGCTGTGCTGTGTCAAAATTGCTAAATTATCAAATTTTGACTTATGTGCTTCAATCATCGCTTGTTTATGTTTATGCTAATGTAGGATGTCTTCTTGTTTAGGGTAACTTGATTAATGTTGGTGCCCTTTGTTTTTCAGGCTGAGTACTTTCGTCAGTTGTTGAAACCAGTCACGTAGATTAGCTTGCAGTTCTACGCTTTGGGGGTTAAGGTTAACTTGTGTTTCTTAATTTTCTGCATCTTCTTGGATAATATTACATCAAGCAATCACAAGTCAGGGTTTTGAAATCACCCTTTTTGTGGTATGTTTCTTCCACCAACTTGTAATCCAGTTTTCTTAACTATGTTGATCAATAATTGTGACTTTTGAGATCTGATAGACTGCTGCTTCTATGGTTCACAGGTATTTGCATTTGGTCGATGGAAAAGGACTCAGAGTTCTGGTTACATCACCGGCCGCTGGATGAGCAGTTTTCTAATGCCGAATTCTCTAAACTGCCACTCAATGATTCTGGGATGCGAAATTCGTGCTTCCCATGTGCAATACCTTGTACTGGAGTCTTGCCCACATTTGGGCATTTGAGCCATCCCTATATCGGTCCTGGGGAACTGAAAGAGCCTCATGGTTGGTTTTATGGCGGTCCTGGTTCTGGGCAGGGTCTCGTGCCGAATATAACGTTTCATGATAATTTCATGTCCAAAACCAACCTACCTGCCAAGAATGCTGGGAGTGGACCTGCATCCAAGCAATTTCTTGTATTTGATCAAATAGGTAACAAGACAACCATGATGTTTAGTTCCGGGATTGGTACATCAGTTCCGCAGGCCACCGCTTGGACCAGTAAACCAAGTTGTTTCTATAATTTCAACGAGGATGAACAATATTATTCGGGGCCTAATTTAGTTGATGATTTGGATGATAGTCATGCCTCTGTTGTGGGAAGTGCCATGCGTGAAGACTCGGAGGAGATCAATGCCTTGCTTTACTCGGACGATGATAATTACAGTGATGATGGTGAAGAAACAAGCACTGGGCATTCTCCTAGTACCATGACTTCT
The DNA here is from genome assembly GCA_009801015.1 of Silene noctiflora. Lineage (NCBI taxonomy): Eukaryota > Viridiplantae > Streptophyta > Magnoliopsida > Caryophyllales > Caryophyllaceae > Silene > Silene noctiflora. Next base: position 88,917 of record VHZZ01003199.1, on the reverse strand, counting down.
TCCGAGAAACATGCTTGGTTCGAGGAAGAAGACATCGATGAAGTTGCTAGCTCCGTGGGACCCGTAAAAAAACGAAAATTGTCTGAAAGTGACGATCATGAAGTTGTTACTGTAACACACACTATGAGCCATCTTAAGCCTAATGGTTCGCTCGAGTACGAGGAAGATGATGCTCAATCTAGCTGTGTTGGAACCAAATTAATGCCATTTGACGACATGGGTTCTTTATCCGGCAACAAAAGAACGAGAAGAGAGAAAATACGCGAAACAGTAAGCGTCTTGGAGACGATACTTCCCTGTGGAAAGGGTAAAGATGCAGTTATGGTTTTAGACGAAGCCATCAACTATCTGAGAAGCCTGAAATACAAAGCCATATCTCTCGGTCTTTCCGGGTCCTCCGAGTGACTACAATAATATAACTCGAATCGAAAAATGGGTAGTAATCATGTAATTTGTCCTTGAAATACATAATTAGCATTTGGATGAATGGGTTATGTAGTGGGCCCAGCAATGAGACTTGAGAGAATGCACGCCCCAAATTGGGGCGAGACCTGCCAGGGGCCCAAGATTGGAACTTTAAAGCTAAGAATGGCACGAGAGAGGATAGTTAGCCTTTTAATGTGTTGCATCATTAGTCATATTAAATCAATCTTTGTGTTATTATTATTCAAGGATCCTTTTTCTTTAAGTGTGGGGTTTCTGTATTTGATTGTTTCTAATTGAAATTAAGACTCTTTGGTAATGTACTCGAGTACTTGCTGTACTATTTATGTTTTTGTGATTTTGATTTCTTGTGGGAATTATGCTCCACTGTATATAAAAGCAAACTTATGTTATGAAGGTGTTTTGGTCCGGTCAAGCATACTTAAAATGGCCCAAACAATGAGCTCACAAACTATGGCGTCTTCCAGCTCCTAATCCTACTACCGACGTTGGCTGACTTACATAGTTGTTCTTTGCTTCGTCTTAGTGCATTCCATACTTACATAGTTGTTCTTTGCTTCGTCTTAGTGCATTCCATCTTTCAGCGAGTTTGTTGAGGGTCATCATGTAATATCCAGCTAACAGCTTTTGGAGTACTAATTGTCCTCGCCCCAATAGTTTTTGTTTTTGAGGTGTGGGTGTGATCACCTACACCTCAAAAAGACAATCCCCTATGAACTGAAAAATGCACCTTGATCCTGCTCACATTTTCAATACCAAACTGAATCACTATCCGTTCCTGAAAACTCTACCAATTCACCGATGGATTCCGGGTTTTGTTCAAATCAATGTTCATCGCCTATAACCTACTCTACTCGGCTAATACATTTAAGTCTATCCAAGTTTCAACAAGTCTAGTTGCAACTTCCAAGCCAGGACATAGAGAGCAACTAAGATTTACTTTTGTACTTGAAAAAATCTCCATTACTACTTTGTTACCTAAGACAATTACGGAGTATATTGGAAGTAGCTATGTAACCCTAGGGTTATGTTGATAGCACGCCTTATAGTAGTTAGGACTGACGTCACATGCAAGTATTTATGATACACTGACTTAGGCCTGGTTACCCTTGTGACTGACCTGTGACTTTGTGAGTGAGTGAGTTATGGTGTGATGCGTCCTTTTGCTGTTTTTATGTCTACTTTTTGGATGCGCATGCTATTCTATCACTAGCCCTTTTTAACCATCTTTATGTATTTTCCACTTATCAGCCCAATTGGTTTAGTTCTATGGGCTAGTCTGTCATTGTGTGGTGTTCACCAAGCCATATGTTGACCCAAGGCCATTGCCAAGATCCATGGAGTTATTGAGCGTCGAGACGCAATTACGAGACTAGGTTAATTCTCTAGAATAAAACCGGCTTAACAACCGTGACTCACATGAATCGCTTACAGTTTGGTATGAGAGTGTGATTAGAAGATTGAGCCATAATAGGAGCAAAGAGTAGTAAGAAAAGGAAGCAGAAAACACAAAGTCGTGGTGTGTAACAAGTAGCGCAAGTCGCGCTTAGACCATCCCCAAGCAACAAGTCAAGTTAATCGGGTCAATTGCATATTAGGCCTTAATCTCCCCTTATTGACCTTGACCCACTTAAACCCCCCCA
>VHZZ01003199.1:34198-45379 GCA_009801015.1 Silene noctiflora | reverse complement strand
TTTTTATTTGCATGCATGTGTCTTAGATCACATTTAATGAAATTAGTGTAATTTCTTGTTATATTAGAGTGTCTAATATGTGGTCTAAACTAATAATGTCGTCGAGAGAGTCTGTATCTTGTGGGAGGTTGTACAAGGGGGTGTCTATGGTTGTTGGACAAGTCAACTTTTCGGTTGATTTGTTTGAGTTTCCTATGGATGGGTTTTAGGTTATAGTCGAGATGGATTGGTTGGGAAAGTATAGTGCTACTATAGACCTTCATCAGAGGAAGGTCACTTTAAAAGGACCTAAGGGAGTTAGAGTGTCTTACTGTGGGTTTGTGGTTAAATCCAAAGTCAAGGTTATTGTAGTTGTGACCTTAAAGTCGTACCTGAGGAAGGGGTATCCTATGATCCTTTGCCATATGAAGGATACTAGGATAGAGGAGCCATCAGCTTTGGAGATACCAGTGGTGGGTGAGTTCGGGGATATCTTTCCAGATGAGATACCAGGGTTACCTCCGCAGAGGGATATCGATTTGTAAAGAAGAAGGATGGCAATTTGAGGTTGTGTACCGACCATAGAGAGTTGAATCACGTCACAGTGAAGAACAAGTATCATTTGCCGAGGATTGATGATCTTTTTGATCAGTTGAGTCGGGCCAGGATGTTTTCTAAGATTCATCTATGGTTTGTGTACCATTAACTAAGGATTCAGGATGAGGACATACCTAAGACAGCTTTCCGATTGAGTTTTTGTCACTATGAGTATGTGGTGATGCCATTTGGGTTGACTAATGCACCAGTAGTGTTCATGGATTTGATGAACCGGGTTTTCAGTCAGTTCTTGGATCGGTTCATGGTGGTGTTTATCGATGTTATCCTAGTCTATTCTAAGACTAGGGAAGAGCACGAGGATTATTTGAGGCTGGTGTTGCAAACCTTGCGCGATAACCAGTTATATGCCAAGCTATCCAAGTGTGAGTTCTGGTTAGAGAAGGCGGATTTTATGGGCCATGTGATTTCAAAGGAAGGGTTAGCTGTGGATCCTAGCAAGATTGAGGCGGTGTTAAACTGGGAAGCACCAAAGAATGTGGCTGAGGTTAAGAGTTTCTTAGGTCTGGCTGAGTACTACAGGAGGTTCGTGAAAGATTTCTTGAAGATAGCTAGGCCGATGATAGCTTTTATGAGAAAGGAGAATAGATTTCGCTGGGATGAGAGTTGTGAGACGGCGTTCCAAACCTTAAAGGAGCGTTTGACTATAACTCCTATCTTAGCTTTGCCAGAGGTAAGTGAGAACTTTAAGGTATACACAGATGCTTTCAAGAATGGTCTGGGTTGTGTGCTGATGCTGAATGGGAAGGTCATTGCCTATGCTTCGAGGCAATTGAAGTCTTATGAACAGAACTACCCTACTCACGATTTGAAACTGGGTGAAGTTATATTTGCTTTGAATATTTGGCGACACTATCTATATGGGGTAACCTTTAAGGTGTTTTAAGATCATAAGAGCTTGAAGTACATTTATACCCAAAAAGGAGCTGAACATGCGACAGAGGCAGTGGATGAAGTAGATAGGTGACTATGACATGAAGATTATCTACCATAAAGGGAAGGCCAATGTAATGGCTGATGCGTTGAGTAGGAAGAGTGTGCATTCCGTATGCGCTGCCTTGTCACTAATACGGCTTAAGGACGAGGTGAATGAGATGGGGATCCATATGATTCGGAAATGGGATGCGCTTGGGGATTTGACAGTTGAACCTGAACTTTATGAGGAGATGAAGAATAAGTAAGATGATGATCCTAAGATTCGACCGTGGAGAGATGGCGTAGAGAAGGGGGCAGTTTTGAGGTTTTCCGTTCATACAGATGGGAGTGTTCGGTTCGATGGGAGATGGTGTGTATCTAATGATGTAGGGCTGAGAAAGATGATCATGAAAGAAGCTCATTGTACTGCCTAATTAGTGCATCTAGGAGGTGATAAGCTCTATAAGATCTTAAGAAGACTTTTTGTTGGCCTGGGATGAAAAGGGAGACAGTTGAGTTCGTGGATAGATGTTTAACTTGTCAAAGGATCAAAGAGGAGCAACAAAGACCGAAAGGTAAGATTTAGTCTCATGAGGTACCTGAGTGGAAATGGGAATCTATCTCTATGAACTTTATCGTGGGGTTACCGAGGACTCAGTAGGGTAACAATATGATTTGGGTGATAGTGGATCGACTGACAAAGTCAGCTCATTTTATTCCTATGAAAGATACTTGGAGTAAAATGCAGTTGGATAATGAGTAAAGGAAGAATGTGATTAGATTTCATGGTGTACCGAAAGATATTGTGTCAGATCGGGATGCGCGGTTTATATCCAGGTTTTGGCAGGAGATACATGAGTTGATGAGGCTACCTTACAGATGCGTACGACATTTCACCCTACGACTGACGGGCAGACTGAGAGGACTATCAAGAATTTGGAGGATATGTTGAGGGCTTGTGTGATGGAGTTCAGTGGAAGTTGAGAGGATAAACTGGATTTGATTGAATTCTCCTACAATAACAGTTTTCACACCAGTATTGGGATGACACCTTTCGAGGCTTTGTATGGGAGGAGGTGTAGGAGTACTATATGTTGGGATGATAGTGCTGAAGCTGTAAATTTAGGACCATAGATGGTGCAGGATATGATTGAGCAGGTACGGTTGATCATAGAGAAAATGAAAGTAGTTCAGGATCGGCAGAAGAGCTATGCCGATTTGTAATGCAGGGACATCGAGTTTCAGGTGGGTGACAAGGTTCTTTTGAAAGTGTCACCTATGGGTGGGGTGATGCGTTTTGGCAAGAGGGGTAAGTTAAGCTAGAAATTCATATGACCCTATGAGATCTTGGATCAGATTGGTGAGGTGACTATCGATTGGCGTTGTCACCAGCTTTGGACCGAGTGCATAATGTTTTCCATGTGTCTCAACTCCGGAAGTATGTGAGTGACCCATCTCATGTACTAGAGGTTGGGAACATCGAGTTAGCTGAGGCTTTGACATATGTGGAAGTGCCAAAGGAGATCTTGGATCGTAAGGTGTGCAAGACTCGGAATGGTGAGACAGTGTTTCTAAAGGTCTTGTGGACCAACCACAATGTTGAGGAAGCAACATGGGAACCGGAAGAGGCGATGAAGGAGCGGTAGCCGCATCTTTTTGATCAGGTGTGTTTGGTTAAGGGGACGAAACCTTGTTCTTTTAAGTGGGGATAATAGATGATCGCATGAGTTTTTGGGTCAGTTTTAGGTAGGTTTTGGGTTGTTTGATCATGGTTTGGGTATGGTTTGGTTAGACTTTCAGTATGTTTTGGTGTTGGTCAGTGTTGGTGTTTGTTTTTACAGGTATGGGTTTGAACTTCGGGGACGAAGTTCGTTTTAAAGAGGCAAGACCGTAATACATCATATTTATGGTCCTAGGCTACTCGGCCGAGTATGGGGTACTCGACCGAGTAACTAGTGTGGGTGTTCCATCAGAATTATGGTTGTTGGGCACTCGAGCGAGTAGTTTGGTGGCAATTCCACAAATGCAGGCTTAAATCATTTTATTATCTTTCTTAAAAGACCTTTTCACAAAAAGAGACCAACGTCACTACTTCTCCTATTATCTTCATCATTCCCAGGCTAGGGTTCTTCGCTTTTGAGGGTTTTGCATCCTTGCATTCGCAATCGTTGGGGTAAGTCATCTATCATAGTCTTATGTTGTTTGTTAAGTTTGATCAAACCCTAATTGGGTTCAATTGGGGGTTTTAGGGTGCTTAGCGTTATATGTCGTCGTATTTATTGATTAATGCTATCTTAGGTGAGGATTTCGTAGAAGAGGCCTTGTAGTCTACTTGTTGTGCGTAGTGCTTGGATTGCTCTTTAGGTAGGGTTTCCCTACTCAGTTGGTTGTGTAATTAGTATACATGTAATGTGACGGTCTTTGTGATTATTGTATAATTAAGATTATTGTGTTGGTTCTTGGTACTTGTTGTGGGACCATTTTCGGAAGATGGTTCCAACCCCATGTTTGTCTCTTGTGGCTCTTGTCACAAGAGGGATGTGCACATTAATGATCTGGGTTTGCTCCCTGTGATGAGCGGGGTTTAGGTTGTAAGGCTGCGGTCCCCATTGGCGACGAGGATTACCTGTTGCGTGGGTAATCTGGCAGGGCTACACACCTTGGTGTGGAGTCAGTTACTGGTTAATATGGAGTTTGGAGGATGTTTGTTACAATTCACTTTGGTTGATTATGCATTATGATATGTTATATTTTCATACAGTTGGCTGACCCCGTTTTATGTTTTCAAAACTGTGATGATCCATTCAGGGATGGTGAGGAGTTTGTTTAGCAGGTGATGATGGTTGTTGATGTTGCTTGCGGGGTTTGGATAGGGCTGAGTCACCAGCAGTTTTGTAGTCTAGCTTCCACCGGATAATTGTCACTTTATATTTTGTTGTCTTTCGGAGTTTGAGTTTGTATCTTTCATTGAGACTTGTAATTTTTTGACTTAAAGTTATCACTTTTAATATGTTTCATTATGGTTACTATGATGTGCACTACCTTGGGAAACCGAGATGGTAGCACCCCTATACATTGGAGTAGTCCTTGGTAAGGTACCTTGGTGTATGGGGGTGTTACAATTAATGACAAAGCATGAAGATGGGATTAAAACCGAAGACCTATAGCAAGCATTAGAGCTAAAGAGGAGCAAGCCCCATGGCCTAGGGTGATCCCCACAGCACATGAGGCAGCAATTGCAAGAGGAAGCAAAGCTGCAGCAGGACCGGGCGAGCCTAGGTCAAAGCCAGGCGAGCACATGGAGAACCCAGGCGAGCATCAGTAGCGCCCGGGCGAGTTCTCAGGCAGGGCTCACCCAAGTTCATCTAGAGCCGGGCGAGCGTAGTAGAGGCTGGGCGGAGAATTCTATCGACGCATCGTTTAAGTCATTTGCCTCAACCTATTTAGCCTCTAAACCTTGTATTAGTATAAATACCCTTCATTTCTCATGAGAAAAGGGGGAGACCATTAGAGAAGTAATTAGCCTAATCATATTGAGCTTAATCTTTCCATTCTTGCATTTTAATCTTTTCACATTCAATCTTAGATCTAGCTTGTAATTGAAGGATTCTTGGGTTGTAATTGAAGTAGGTGACAATTCTTCATCCATCAAAGGGTTTCTTCTATTTTAATCTTCATTATTATTATTCAATCTCCTTAAGTTGGTACAATTTTCTACTCTCACTTCATTTCTTGTATCCTTGTTAATTAATTTACTTTGTTCATCATGTCTCTTCTTGCTTTGACGATTGACAACCTTATTTGCTTGAACATCATGATAATGAGTGTGGACTAAGCCACCTGCACCGCGCACACCTGCGCGTTGTGATTTTGGGCTGTAGCACCCCAATTATCCAGCCAAGATAACCGAAGCATTACCATCCTGGTTGCCCGAGGTAGTGTTTCAAAATTCCAATTAAAAGAACATTTTGTTAATAATATAAGTTTAACGAATTACAATTAACATGAATAATAAATACAACTCATCCACTATGACCTCTATCTCACATCTACTACTCGGCTCCAAACTCGTAGCGCGGCCTCAAGTCCCGTATGCAACATATAACCTGTAAACAAACTGCTCCCCTTATGATCGGAAATATCATATGGATCGACACAGGCCACCCCGAAAATAGGTGACAAATTACATAAGCCACAAACGGTCAGTTTCGATAATGAAACATATACGACTCAACATTGAAATGTGGTTATGAAGTATGACAACTCAATGCACGAGACACGAATATCAACTCCACCACTCCGGTACCGGGACACACCTAGACGCACCTATAACCCGGTGATGGCACCATAGCACCGTCCACCAAAACAGCCGGACTGCAGCCCGTAATAAGGTACTCCGGACACACCGGTGGTACCGGGCCCGAGAGCGACTCGGATCCCCTGCCAGACAACGTGAATCAACCTCACGTGTCCCTCCATAACTGAAGCCATTAATATGCACATCCCTCCTGGAGTGGGAAACTCCAAGACGCGACCCAAGCGGAAGACGGTCTCCCAATCGCCTTCCTTCTCCAATACAATCATCACACCGCCACCATCAAAACTCCAACAAAACATGAGACATAAGACTGCAATCATAACACCATACCGATTACAATCCCTTATCGGACACATTTCCAACATATTAGGATTTAACCACATGTCCAATAATTAAATTCTCAAGTCAATCACAACTAATGCCATACAAAACACAATCCCGACTCATACACAAACTCAACATCAACTCTAATCACCATGTGAATGCAAAACTACTCAAATCATAGAATAAAATGATAAATGCATAAAAAAACCCATATACAATATCGAAACCGAGTAGGATTAACCTACCTTTTAGCATTCTTCAACAAGCTACACAAATCCAAGCCTAGAATCCATAGAAGATGTTTAGATCTACTTACAAAGTGAAAGGATGGTGAGTGAGGTGTGCTAATATTGAATCCAAGCCTAGAATCCATTGTAACATGTTTGAGAGGATTTTAGAGAGAAGAGAGAGAGTTTAGAGAGAAAAGGAGAAGATAGAAAATGAATTACGGTTAAGGGATAAAATGTCATTTATCGCGTTCTGACGGTGTCACTTGGTCGAGTGAGAGTTTCACTCGGCCGAGTGCCACCTACTCGGTCGAGTGAATTGCTCACTCGGCCGAGTCAACTCTACTCGGTCGAGTAGACACGATACTCGGCCGAGTGCACTCTACTCTGTCCACTACCAGCTCACTCGGTCCGCTTCCAAACTTCACTAAGTCTAGTCTAAGCTCCACTTGGTCTATTGTAAGGTAAAATCTTACTCTCGTATAACTCTCACGCATCCCAAGGCTGAAAGTACATGATTACTAATTAGACACCTCTAATTAGTGTTCTAAATTATTTCATTAATTTAGATTAGTGATCTATGTGACATGTATGTGAAAATAAAGACAAGATAAGAGAAGAAATCAAATTCCTTACATTGGTATGAAAATGGTATTTAGGGCACAATAAGAACACCTTTCTTATTATTCTTGAGCTTAATCAATTTGGATGATCCTTCAAGACTCCAAATTAGAAGACCTCCTTTGAGTTGCACCCAAGATGTTGTCCAAATACTAATACTAATATTAACTAGATATTAGTAGTAGAATGCCCTTAATAATAATAATAATATTATTAATATTACTACTCTAGTAATAGTTGGTAAATATTAGTATTTATGTGAGTTTTGAGAGGTTTTTCATGCACAATAATTAGCAAGAGTAGTAGTGGAAAAATGAGCAATAAATTGCCCTATATAAGAGCCAAACCAACTGCCCCTTCTCCTTAGTGGAGTGATTTTTGCGCTTATTATATTTGCATGCCAATAGGTAGAGTGTAGGCTTGTCATACTAGCTATCATCATGATGTCTTGAGCATCTTTCCAATAGCTAAAAGACAAAAGCATAAGGAGTGTAGTATACTACATAAAACCGGTTTCCATGTAGCTTTATGGGTCCATTTTGTTTTTGACATTTGTCCCACAAATGCTTATAAGTCATTTGATCAATTATCTTACATAATTAATTATTAATATGATCATTTAACAATTAAATATCATAATTAATAAAATAATATATACTTAACCTTTTAAGTAATATTTTACCACTATATCAATATATAGTGGATCCCATAATTTCTAGTTAGTTAAATTTACAAATCTTTGTAAATATAAATAACTAATTACCTCTACCTCAAACTAATTGCAAAACCTCAACTAATTTAGTAAATTAACATTTAATTACTAAATAAAATCTTATTTTATCATACTCCCTCCTATTCTATATATTCTTCCCTATTTCCTTATTCGGTTATTCGGGTTTTCTTCCCTATTTCCTTTTTTAGGTTGATTTGTGTGGTCCAAATTCAATGGTATGTGGGGTAGTGTGTTTTGTGTGGTCCAAATTCACTTTGTTATTTCTTGTGTAAAAAAGAAATGGGAAGAATATATAGAATAGGAGGGAGTATTACAATAAGACATAAAATTTATCAGTCAATTATCATATAATTGAATTACTTGAGTTCCTAACTCATTATTAACTCACATAAATATAAGGGACGAATTAAACTATATCAAATATAATTAATTAGTTTTCCATTTGGATTTGATCCTATAGGTATGACCTAAAGGGATCAGTTGATCACCGCCGTCAAACGACATTAACGTCAAACTCTAGTCAGCCGAGCGTTACCGATATACGTTGATCAACTAACGATAAATAAATCATCCTGAATATATTCCATTTATAAGATTTATTATATTCATGCACAATTGTGAAGGACACTTACTCCAACAATATCCCACTTGTCCGACACAAGTTGTGCGCTATCAATTCTCTTGTCTGTTATATCTCCCAGTCAATGCAAGGTGTCTTACAGGTCGTACTTGCACTTGAACATATCGTGCGTGATTTCCTCGATCGGGAGAGTAATTGTCTGACCGTAAAAATCTACCGTAGATCTCTTTCCGAGCGTGGCCACGCATTTCCAGTCACTACTCCTCGAGTGGCCCTGAGATGTATATACCCTAACGAGGGTGGAAAATTCCTATTGACCTATTTTCTTCGTCAAATCACAGATCACCATGACCCAGAAAATGTCCATCGGCCTCCTATTATGACGGGACCTAGGACAAAACCCAAAGTCAATCGGAAACTGTACCGGCTCAGGCAAATAGTCGCTAGTCAAAAGAATTGACTCAAAATGGAATATCATATAAATTCTTGCCACGACCAGGCTATAAAGCAAAAGAATTATATGGATGGTCATAGTCCGACAGAGTGTCTCCACAGTCTGCCTATGTAATCGACTAGTCATTACCTTGACCCTAAGGCAGTCGAACTCGCAATCAATCGACTTACAATCTAATTGCTCCGAGACGTCACCTTATTAAGCAACTAGGGACAAAATACAATGTTATTCCGGTTCACTAAAATAGGGTTCAACGTTGTCTCAACAACCTATTCGGATAAAACAATGTATTATAAAAACTTCAATTCAAATAGAACTGAAAAATAGAGTTAAAAACTCAAACGATAAATGCGATTATGATATATGAAATAATTAATACAATATATAACTATTACATATCAAATAATCTAAGGCAATCCTGGCACATGTTTCAATCCCATAGAAACGACATGACCATCATGTTTAGCCTATGATAATGGTTTGGTTAAGGGATCAGAAATATTGTCATCTGTCCCAACCTTACATATTGTTATTTCCTTCCTATCAATGTAATCTCTTATTACATGATACTTTCTAAGTACATGTTTAGACTTATTGCTTGACTTGGGCTCTTTAGCTTGAAAAATGGCCCCGCTGTTATCACAATAAATAGTGATAGGATCATCGGCAGTCGGAACTACTCTTAGTCCCTCCAAAAAMTGCCGAATCCAAACAACCTCTTTAGCAGCTTCGGACACCGCAGCGTACTCGGCTTCCGTTGTAGAATCCGCAATCACCGACTCCTTAAAGCTTCTCCAGCTTATAGCTCCTCCGTTCATTAAAAAGACAAAACTAGCCTGGGATTTCAAATCATCCCTATCTGTTTGGAAACTGGCATCCGTGTAACCCCTTATACGCAACTCAGAATCTTCTCCAAACACCAATAGTAAATCCTTAGTCCTTCTCAAGTACGTAAGGATATTCTTGACGACATTCCAGTGATATTCACCTGGGTTGTTTTGGTAACGACTCATCATACTCAAAGCATACGAGACGTTTGGGAGAGTACAAATCATAGCGTACATAATCGATCCAATCGCGGAAGCATAAGGAATCGTTTTCATTCGTTCAACGTCCTTGGGCTCGGTAGGACACTGTGACTTTCTCAAAGTGATCCCACTACCCATAGGTAGAAAACCTCTCTTAGTGTTTTTCATATTGAAACGGTCAAGTATCTTATCTATATAAGTCTCTTGATTTAACGCTACTATCCTTCTAGATCTATCTCTATAGATCTGGATACCAAGTATTCGCTGCGCCTCTCCCAAATCTTTCATTTGAAAATGTCTTCCAAGCCATTCCTTTACGGAAGTTAGCGTAGGAATGTCATTTCCAATGAGAAGTATATCATATACATACAAGATTAGGAAGACCACCTTACTCCCACTAAACTTCATGTACAAACAAGGTTCCTTGACACTTCGAGTAAAACCATTTTGTTTAATAACATGATCGAATCGATGGTTCCAACTCCTTGATGCTTTCTTAAGACCATATATGGATCTCTTAAGTTTGCACACTTTGTTAGGATTTTTAGGATCCACAAAACCTTCAGGTTGTGTCATGTACATTTCCTCTACCAGAAAACCATTCAGGATCGCGGTTTTGACATCCATTTGCCATATCTCATAGTCATGAAATGCAGCAATCGCTAACATTATCCGAACTGATCTTATCATAGCAACTGGTGCGAAGATGTCATCATAGTTAATACCATGAACTTGAGTGAACCCTTTCGCTACCAATCTAGCCTAGTAGACATCCTTATGTCCATCCATGCTTGTTTTAATTTTATAGATCCACTTACACCGAAGAGGTCGTACATCTTCTGGTAAGTCCACCATGTCCCATACCTGATTATCATACATGGAATCCATTCCGAATTGCATGGCTTCTTGCCATAGCTTAGAGTTGGAATTAGAAATAGCCGCATTGTAGGTGGCAGGTTCGTCACTTTCTAAAAGTAACACGTCATAATCACCATCTTCCTCAATGATACCATGGTATCGGTCAGGTGGATTACTGACTCTACTAGACCTCCTATGTTGCAAAGGTACAATAACCGTGTCAGAAGAAGAGGGAACATTTTATTCTACTTCTTTCTCGGTTTGTGGCTCTTGAACTTCACCAAGTTCAAATTTTCTCCCACTCTGTCTTCTAAAAATAAACTCTTTTTCTAGGATGACAGCATCACGAGCAACAAAAAATTTGTTCTCGTGAGGATTGTAGAAGTAGTAACCACGTGTTTCTTTCAGATATCCTACAAATAGACATTTGTCAGATCTGGGTGCTAGTTTATCGTCAGACTTGTTCTTGACATAAGCTTCGCAACCCCAAATTCGCATAAATGACAAATGAGGGACTTTCCCCGTCCAT
>VHZZ01003197.1:56231-66364 GCA_009801015.1 Silene noctiflora | reverse complement strand
TATTATTATTATTATTATTATTATTATTATTATTATTATTATTATTATCATATTTATTTTTTAGTTATTATTATTAATATATTTCATTATTATTATTAGTTGTTGTTGTTACAATCTTCTTATTATTATTTCAGTTCAGTTCAGTTCAGATAAGTTCAGTCAGATCCATTAAGTTCAGTTTAGTTCAGTTCAGCTCCATTAAGTTCAGTTCAGTTCAGTTCAGACAATTTCAGTCCCAAAGAACAAGGCCTTAATTTCAGTTCATCTCATTTCGGTTCAGCTCTATTCAGTTCAGTTCAGTCAATTTCATTCAGTTCAGTTCAGTTCAGTTCAACTTCTCTTCACAAATTAAACTAGCCACATCTCGAAATATACCTCCACATCCCGTAGGACCAAGGTTACCTTTTGAGGCTCCATCTGTACTAAGGTTAACCAAGATATGAGGAGGATAGATTTACTATATGTGATAACTAAATTAAATAGGGTTATTTAATAACAATAATCCATACTAAGCCTCTTCTTTCCCATTTAATCCAACCTATTAATTATCTCATATTAATCTGATATTTACTATCATTTCACTTATTTTGATACATTGGAAGGGCAACCTGATAAACAGGTTACCCCTTTATGTTAAACACACACAATCACCCTAGTCAACCTAAACTTCATCTTCTTTAATCTTCAATCTTCAATCTTCAATCTTCAATCTTCATCCCTTTATCTCCTCTATCATCAATCACTAAACACTAAAAATCAAAACTCCTACACCATTGTCCTTCACAAATCTTCTCATCTCCTCTTCTTCAATCATCGCCGCATCCCCGAATTGAAAACCAAATTTTTAGTTTCTCTTCTAATCTCCCAGTTTTTCTAGGTTGAATTTTTAGGTTTTTTTGTACAACATTTTGTCTAATTTTAGGGGTAATTTATTTGTCGTAACTAATTGCTTAGATATAGCTTGAAGCAGAATTTTTTTGGTTTGAATCTATCTTTTTTGCCGCTCCGCAATTTCCAGATTATCATGAAATCATTGAGCACCCAATGAATTTTAGTATAGTAAAGAAGAAATAAACTTGAGGATAAGAATTTGAGGTTCATATTTGTATAGCACTGGAAATTTGTTTGGACATTTTGTGGCTTTGTGTTTGTTCGATTCTGTTGGAGATTTATGAATCAAAATTTCATGGTTTATTAAGTTGAGTTGGTTGCTTGTAGGTACATGTTTGTTATTAGTTCGAATTTCATTAGGAGGGGCTATTGATGAAGCATCATCTTTTTACTTTTCTTTGGTTTCAATCTTTTCCTCATCACTTGTGAAGATGGGCAACTGTAGACAATGGAAGTGAATGTATAGGCTAAGAAATTTATGAGCGAGAAATTTTATAGTGAATTATGGCAGTGTGAGATTGTATTGTATAGGTGTTGACAGGTTGTAACCGGTCAAAATTAAGACGGGTGTAAAATAAGTTAAATGATAGGAAATATTAGATTAATATGGGATAATCGATATGTTGGATTAAATCAGAAAGGTGGGGCTTAGTTTGGATTATTGTAATTAAATAACCCAATTAGATAACACAAATACTTGTTTAAAACGGACAATTATCATAAACTTAAAATAGATTAAGTCATTTTAAATGATTTTTCGAAAAAACGGAAAATTCACGTGTTGCCCTTAAAGTTTGACATTTAGTAGAGATACCAATTTTCTTGAACAGGAAATCTTTAGGCGATCATAAACTCGTGTTTACCAGTTAGAAAATGTCTTTTTTTTTTCCCAAATTCCTAGGTAGTTACTTATGTACCATTGTAAGTCTGTAACAGACTAGTATAAAGACCAGCTAACTAATTACACTTTTGATCTAGTGCTGAATGCTGATGCATGAAGTAATGATCAAACTTAATCGGGTCTGCCGGGCATTCTCCTGGTAATCTCATCTCCCAATTCTCAATTTAGTTTCATTGCATTCTTCACAATAAGGGTTTCTACTCTCTCAATTTTCTAGGGTTCTTACATACTTCCTTTCATGAATTTCGTCAATCACCTGCTTCTTTAATGGCGCAACATAAACCTTTCGTACTATCACAACCCTCAATTCACTATTTCTGCGAAACCTCTGACAATTTCCGTTCACGATCGACCTCTATTTCCGGCCTCGTCCAACAATGGCGTCAATTGCAAGCGTCTTTAACAACGGCTCATAACTCGCTGGCCAGCCGAGTTAGGGATGCTGACTCGGACGACAGAGAGCGAATTGTTGATTTAGGGATGAAACCGAAAAGCGATTACGCGGTTGAGAAGATGATTGACGAGTCTTGTGACAAGAACAATGTAATTGAGTTATACAATAGGCTATACGATGAACTCGAGTTGAAAGAAAAGAGGTTAAATGAGAAATTTGCGAAGTTGGAGAGTAAACAGAGGTTGATCAATGATGTTAAAAAGGAAATGGAGTTGAAAGAAGTTGAAATTAAGGCCAAATGTGAGGCGTTCGAGTTGAAACAAGTTGAAATTAAGGCAAAATGTGAGGCGCTGGAGTTATTACAAGGTGAAATTAAGGAGAAATACGAGGCATTTGACTTGAAATTGAAGGGTATCCATGAACGTCAGATGTGCCTCGAGGCGAGGGAGGTGGATATGGATAGACAACGTAAGGAGATAGAAGCCAGAGAGAAGGGATTGGATAAGCGAAGTATGAAGTTAGGAAAGAAAGAGAAGAAATTCAAAGAGTCTGAAAGGGAGTTGGACTTAAAACAAAAGAATCTATTAGGAAGAGAAAAGCTGATCGAGGAGCGCAGTCTAGCTATAATGGCCAAAGAGAGAAATTTTATTGTGAGTTTGGAATCAAAGGAGAAGGAGATGGAGGAACGTTGTAGGGTGATTAAGTTGAATGAGGAGAGAGCTATGAATGAGATTTGTAGGGCAGTTGAATGGAGGTTGAAGCAAATGAATGAGGTTTTCAATGTAATGGAGAGGGCGGGAAAACGCGGTTTGGTTGAAAATTTGAGAGGTAAAGAGATTAGTGTTGTGAATGAAAGTGTGAGTTTGAAAGGGAAAGAAGTAGTTGAATGTTGCATTACTGAGGCATCATGTAAGAGTTTGGAGTTGTCGGGCACTCGAGTTGTTGAGTACATAGAACCACGATGTTTATATGAGGATCAAATTAACGAGTCTAGTAAAAAGTTGGAGTCGAGCAAAGAGAAGCAAGTTGAGGCACCGTGTGATGATTTGGAATTGGTGTGCACACAAGTTGTTGAGTGTATAGAACCAGATGGTTTAATTGAGGATCAAATTAACG
Source organism: Silene noctiflora (assembly GCA_009801015.1). Lineage (NCBI taxonomy): Eukaryota > Viridiplantae > Streptophyta > Magnoliopsida > Caryophyllales > Caryophyllaceae > Silene > Silene noctiflora. The sequence continues at coordinate 63,062 of VHZZ01003197.1, read as the reverse complement.
AGTCTAGTAAAAAGTTGGAGTCGAGCAAAGAGAAGCAAGTTGAGGCACCGTGTGATGATTTGGAATTGGTGTGCACAAAAGTTGTTGAGTATATAGAACCAGATAGTTTAATTGAGGATAAAATTAATGAGTCTAGCGACGAATTGGAGTTGAAGGAAACGGAAGTTGCGGTACCATGTGAAGATTTGGAGGTGATGGGGACACGAGTTAATGAATGTATAGGAGGAACACAAGGTTTAATTATGGAGCAGATTAACGAGGTGAAGGAGAAGGAAGTGAACGGCAAATCCTTGGAGTTGGGAGCGAACCATGATGATAATTTGACGAGTCAATTGGAGAGTGTAGAGGCAAAGGAGGCACTGCTGAGTTGTGAAGATGCGCAGTTGGAAATCAAGCAAATTGGTGATAATGGCAAGGTTGCAGAGGAGCATATAGGTGATGTATCTCACTCTGAACTGTCTATGAATTTTAAGCTTGATTTAAATTACAAAATTGAAATGCATCGCTTGTATGATGACTGGTGAAAAAAAATGAAAAATGGGTGGTTTATCTGTTGATATTTAATTAATTATTCAATTGAGTAACATCTTAGCTTATTGAACTGATTGCACTATGCTATGTCATGTTTTACCTTTTTTCAGTGACCTGCTGCCCGATAGAACCTGAATGTGAACTACCTCGCTCCAACGCCTATGACATATTCGATCGTAGAGTAAATCCATCGTCTGTGGAGGTCTATTCTAAAGTTCACATGTTATGCAAAAAATTGGACACAAATGGCATGAGATCTTACATGTGCACGAAGGAGCACAACATATTGCATGACAATATCTTGGCTGCTCTTAAATCTGCGCCTGATCCCGCAAAGCTAGTTCTTGATACCACTAAGAGTTTCTTTGAAACGGGATTAGATGAAGTTGATAATGATGCTATTAGAACTAGATGCATATATCTACTTGAACAGCTTATAAAGCTCTCGCCACCTATCAACCCTGATGTGGAACATGAAGCAAGAGAATTTGCGGCATTTTGGAAAGGAAGATTGAGTTGGGCTACACCAGTTCCTATAACCCATTTTGGGTATCTGCATTTGCTGGCAGCGTACAAGTTAGCCAAGTCTTACAAAGGAGGACTTCTTCTATCATGCTTTGAAACTTCTTATTTTGCAGCTAAGTTGTATCCCCCTGAAAAGAATGTTGATTTGTCCTGTGCTTTGGGAGTCCAAAATGAAATTCCTGGTATGTTGATTAATATCTTCCGTGGATAATTACATTGGGGTTTTGTTCTACTTTTATTATTGCCTTATTGGTTATACTCTGATGCCTGTAGTCTGTTTCAATAATGGCTCATGTCATTGATTCAGTATAGAGGGGGACAACAGCCTACCATTGAGTATCTGACCTCTGGTTATCCTAATATGGAGTGAGACTTTATAATTTGAAAGTGTGCAGATGGTTTGTGCTATGGGGTCTAGAAAAATCAATCTGATATGCTCGAGTATGGAGATTTACCCCTGGGAATAAAATTTTGTATGCTTCTGTTATGAATTTGCTATTGCAGTTTCAGAAGTACTACTCCTCCAGGGAGCACTCAATGTTTCTTTTACATGGATTTGTGAGGTTTTGAAGTAAGCCGTGACATGATTATGTTACTCTCACTTGCATTTGTCTATAAACATATTGTTTACTAACTGTTCCAACAAAAGTATGATATACGTTAAGCTTATTGTCTATCTCTATAGTGGTTGTCCGGTTAGCTAAATTGAGGATATAGTTCTTTTGTCCATCATAGAGATGTTGAGGCGTGTATGCAGTTAAAGTGATGAACAACAAACATGGGTATGGACATATCGACCAAGTTATCAGATGTCCCTTTACCTAGTAGCTATCACAGTGACAAATTCTCTGAAATGCCTCTTGTGTAGACTTGACTTAGCTATCTGGAGTCTTGCAAATCATCTTTTTGGATTTGTACAGCTATGTATCTCACTCATCAAAAACCAATGGTGCTATATGACGATTCGTCATCTCTTCTTGTTCTAGCGCTGTTGCAACCCTTCTCTCTGATTATGATAGTAGTTTGTGTATATTGCGTCCATAGTTCATGTATGGACCAAAATATTATTTAAGATGCTGAAAATTGCCAACGTTTACATCCTGCATTTCAGATGTGCCTGCATGTATTTGTGGTACTGATGTATTTTTTAAAGTTTAATTTTCACCAAAGACCATAGAAACAACATGGGCTCTTAATAAAATCTAAGAGACATGAATTATGTCCTCTAAATTTGGATTTGGTGTTGTTAAGTAGTCTCTGTAATATTATCTTGTTGGTTTCTACTTTTGAGTTATTACAAAAGGAACTAGAGTAAACACTATTGCTGCCAAATTTTTCTGTGATCTATCGTAGTTTCTCAATGAACTTAATGCTTTCAATTTTACCTTGTGCAGATTTTGTCAGATCTCTAATTCAAAGGCAGAAACATCTCGAGGCAGTTAAGTGCATATCTCTTTTCAGGATGGAATGTGATTTTCCACCCGTACCGCTGGTGGAAGCCTACTTGGAACTTGTGAAGCAAAAGTTGGTTGAAAAACTCAGCACAGCGAATTTCCAAGGAAAGGTATCCATGTTGTAATTCCTTTTTTTCGCTGTTAAGTGGATAGTTACAACCATAACTTTATGAAGGGGCTTCGTGTTGTTTTGCTGAACCAAATGACACCCTAGGAACGGATTGATGAACCCTTTCAAAGGAAATGGTCAAATGAGGGTGGTGGCGGTCGGTATCTTGGTGTGATGACCGGCGTTTTTATGGAGGAGTGGATACTGGGGGCCGGCGTCCGAAGGTTGATGTGGACGCTAGAGGTAGACATTTTTGCTGATGTCGACGAGGACGCCAGTCTAGTCACGGTGGGATTGGAGTTGTAACACCAGATATTTAATTCAGCTTTTTTTCACAATCGCTAATCTTTAATTCTAACGTGATTTAGAATTAACACGTACTGATTATGAGAAAATGCTAAATTAAAATTTGGGGTGTAGAGGAGTTGTGGTGGGCAGTTTGATGGGGTTGGTGGTTTGTCCAGGGAATGGGAATGAGTTGTTGAAGTAGTATGCTTCAAAATGTAGTATAATTAATTAGTATGTTTCATATGATGCTACTGCTGGATACTCCCTCCGCCCCACTAGATAGTTATCATTTGCTTTTTACACGGAGACCAAGAAAAGGGGAAAAAACATTCCAATTCTACCCTTCCATTCTCCTTACTCTGTCCGTTGAGTGTCGTCCTTTCCCCATTATCCATATCACCTCTGCCAACCATATCTACCCCCCTCTACACCAGTGTAAATCACTGCCGCTAAGGTGAGTTCACGGCCTGGCCCAAAAATTGTATATGCTAGGTCGAAAATGGGTTCGTGCCTTCGTGGTGGCTTGATTTGGCTGGCTGTGTTGGTGTTAAATGAGTTCGACGACAGCGTGATCGTTATTGAATGGTGTTGTGTAACTCAGTGGCTATGTTGGTGGGTAGAGGTGGGTTGGTTGTGATGAAGGTTGTCGGTGTCAGTGTGTGGTGGTTGGTTGTCATGGATGACTTGACTCAGTTGTAGATGAAACTTGAAAGGTATACTTGACTTCTTGTTTAACAAGGATTTATCTCACTTCTTAAAACGTTCCCAAAACAGAAATGACCGATACACGTATAAATGCAAAATGAGAACTATTGACCCAGACGGAAGAAACACTAGTTATGAAAGTATGTGAAGAACATTTTTGTCTTCGGACATTATTGTCGATAGGATATATTTGATAGGCCCGATATAATTTAAGCCAGTGTTGCTGCATCGTTCGGTGTTCTATTTGATTAGGGGAGCAAGTTCGAGTTCATAGAACTCCAAAGAATTTACGTTAAAAACATGTAAGAATATGTTGCTCTTATATTGTACATCTCCAGCCTCCTCCCTCGCCAATAGTGTGTTTTTTATTGAATGTAAGCACATATAAGTGAGCTAGGGATTTTGATACTTATTTCTCACATTGATTTATCTGTCTATATGCCAGAGGCGTGACAAAACTAATAGTGACATATGTGGCTTTCATGTCGTAGGTTGATGTTACTGCTGTTGAATTATCACATCTTCGTGGTGCTCTTGGCAGCATCCGAAATCTCAAGCTTGAGTTAATTTTGCCAACTGATTCTCTCTCATTGCGCATCAAGGAATTGGAGAAGCAAACGAAGAGTATGGCTGTGAAATCATCAAGGAAACGCTATGTATCTTCCATTGAAACACGTACAGTACAATTAGAGAAGCGACCACGAAAGGAGTCTGGTGTGGCTCTTTGTCCTGAATCATGGTCTTTTAATTGAGTTCCTAGTTCGATGCACTCAGTGAATTTGCATGTCTTGCCCCTTCAAAATATCCTGTGTATAAATATAATTTTGTAGCATTGTAGTACGCTGGTTTGGGAGGAATCTATTATCTACCTTGTACTCTGTGAATCATCGAATCAAGGGTAATGCCGAAACTCGTAACAGGGAGCTATTACACTGTTATGTGAAGATACAGAAATCTATATTCAGGCATGTTTCATGCATAGTTTGCCATTTGTTGGCTTAGCTAGTCGGCTCTGAAGCTATGTCAGAGAAGTTAGATTAGATGTGTAAATTCCCTCTTGAAAGATAAATGTAAATGGTGGTTTGCTAGAATGAGGCACATTGTTGTTTATTGGTTTGTATATAGTGAATATTACGGAGTATTATTCACGCTATTCAGTTGTTGAGTTATACGCTAATAAGTAACACCAAAACTTGATTAATGTCTAATAAGATTAATTATGATTTAAGAACAGACTTATATAGTTACACGGTCCATGCTTAAAGTTTTAAGTTATTTATTTTATTCTATTAGATGATTAATTCAATATTTTTATATTGTTAATTAATTTAATATTTTTTCTGATTTTTTTTTTTTTTTTTTTTTTGGAAATGTCTCATTTTTTTTATTGTTGCTTATTGATCAGAATTACCCTATTTTCATTTCAATTATATTTTTTCACCCAAAACATCTTTATTAATGAGAACTATCACTCTACCACAATAAATAATCTTTTGGAAAAAATAAAGTTAATAAAACATTTTTAATATCAAAATGAATTTGCCTTAGACTAGCGATTGAAATGAAGAATGAAACCAAAAAATTAGGGATGTCAGTGGGGCGGGTATAAGTGGGGTACCGCCGGTTGGAATAATGCAAAGGCTAGTAATGTTGTCCAGATACATTACATTATGCCTCGTAAAAGAATATCTACACTCTCTCTTTGAGTATGTTAGTTAGGTAGTTAGATGTATTGTAACTAACTATTGTAACAACCTAAGTCGGTGGTTGATATACAACTACTATATATACCTCAATCCTCCTCATGTATACACACAATTGTATTACCCAAAAATATATGAAATAAAATTCTCTCAAATATTCTCTCTAAATATTCTTCTTGACTGTAATGATTACAACATCTACATCATATACAGTTTACATGGTATCAATTGCGAGTTCGTTTCTGGGTTTATAGTTTCTTTTCTTGATATTTCTTCCGCTGTTTTTCGTCTTCTATATTTGGTATCTTCCTTTTGATTCAATTGTTTACAATTCCTTTGTTTACAATTGTTGATTTTTGCTTTCTTCATCTTTCTTGCTGAGAATTGCATGCAATTTTCTATTTTTTTCTATCTCACAATATGTCTGAGTCTGCTGCAACCTCTGAAGTTTCTCCGTATGCATTCTTTGATGATCCTCTTTTCCTTTCTGCCAATGATCAGCCGTCTTTACGTTTGATTGATTACAAGTTTAATGGCAACAATTTTCTTAATTGGAAGAGAGACACATATGTTGCTTTAATTTTGAAAAATAAAGAGGGCTTTATTGATGGGTCTGTTAAGAAGCCTGATGAGTCTGATAAAAAGTATCATCAATGGATGTGATGTGATATAATGGTTAGGCATTGGATGCGTAATTCAATGGATGAAGAGATTAAAGAAAATATGGCTTATGTTAATTCTTCTAAGGAGTCATGGGATGAGATGATTGAGAGGTATGGTGATGTTAATGCTATTGAGATTTACCAACTTCTCAAAGATTTAAATTCTTTTAGTCAAGAAAATATACCATTCATTGAGCATTACAATAATCTCAAAAGAACTTGGGAAAACCTTGATAGTCTTTGTAACACCCCCATACACCAAGGTGCCTTACCAAGGCCACCTTAGGCACAGGAGTGCTACCATCTCGGTTTCCCGAGGCAATGAATATCAAATAGACAATAGCGAAACGTACTTTAATAACAAATTTAAACTGTTTACATGCCAAAACCAAAATTGTCTTAACAAAAGGTACAAACGTCTCAAAAAAAAAAATCTAACAACTACTACTAGCAAAACTCTGACTCAGCGGAAGACTTCTATCATCACGTGGTGACTCAACCCAGCTATCCCGTGCGTGTCTATCAAACCTGCTCAATAACTGCTCACCATCCCCGAATGGATCACCACAGTTTTTCAAAACATAAGACGGGGTCAGTTACCGCATACATAAATTAAAATACAAAAGGCACAACATTCCATCCACCAATATCGTTACATCACCATACACATCACCACACACCTGACTACACACTAAAGTGTGTAGCCCTGCCAATGGGGGACCTCAGCCGTACCCACCAAATCTCCGCTTATTCATTCCGAGCGTAAACCCATGTTCATTAATGTGCACATCCCCTCCTGTGGCGGGTTCCACAGAGGGTGAATCAAGGGCGTGAAGTCACTCCCACAAGTGACT